>OY748301.1:4296044-4580441 GCA_963556515.1 Nudaria mundana | reverse complement strand
AATAATTCTATTTGAGCTTCCCTTTCGATATAGTTCGTGCTAGTTATTTAGGCAAGTATTGACGCTCGGTCTGCAGATCGCTCGGATAGCAAAGATTCTAAGTAATTAGTAGTATGTAACGTCTGTCATGGCTGTGGGAATGTTGATTTGAATTACAGAGTGGTTTTAAATATTTTATGGGGGATTTAGGGCTTTTTCACATTGCACGATATCGTCCACAATATCATAACGATATCGTGACGATATCGTAAGTAGCAGCAGTAACTTTAAGGTATCGTGCACGATATCGTGCAATGTGATAACGCAATGCACCCATAGGCGTGGTCTGTCTGTCTATTTCTATTAAGTACAGACAAATTGAATTAGACTGCGTCATTCATCGACCGTTGGAATAAAATTACCAGCAAATTAAATCAAGACAGAACATGTTAGCAACACGACCTTATGTGGATTAATTGGAAATTATATTTGAAACAAGCTTTATAACTTCAATTAGCTTGTATTCTCGTTAGGTTAATTTTATTAGACCCAAAGAGGTAAACAAAGACGTTTGTTAACTAATGCCCTCAATCTTGAAAACGATTCAATGTACTTATATAAAAAGCATCGAAACAAAAATTACAGGGAATTTAATGTTCTACGTATTATACGTATGTCTATAATATTTATGTAATAGCACAGAATAGGGAATAGTACTTACATACAGAACTTGCACTCCGACGTTAATTAAAGCACATTCTTTTGTTTACAGAGAACATAATTCGAACGTTAGGGTTGTCAGGAAAGTACCAGCATAATTTGACCAATAATTATTATGACGTTAATGCCTCAATATCAACTCTATGATCAATGCCATATCACAAACAAGAGACAACCCTTACTAACTTCAAGTCGCTGACGTCACGTATTTTTTTGCGCGATTGTTAGGCGAGTGACATAGGCCTGGTAATCGTAAAACTAAATTAAAAACTAGGTACAATAGAAAATAAAATTAATACTAAATTTAAAAAGAACTATTTAAAAAAATCCCATCATGGCGGCGGCATGATATTGTAATAAATACAAATAGCCATAAAAATCTAGATATTTGCAATAAATACGAATATATGAGAAACCATCTATAAACCTTTTTCACGAGGGCGAAGCCGCGTACGTCCACTAGTTATGTATAAAGTAAAACAAACAGTAATTCATATTGAGGAAGTAGGTATGTCTCAGACAGCCAATTACGTCCCCTCGGTGTGTTGCACTCAAACTTGTATGTTTTCGGTGACCTAATGGCCTAAATAATTTAGTTTTGGTAACTATAGGTAAAGGGATTTATTATACTAGGGATATTGGACGTAGGAGCGACCGCGGTTACGGGCCGCGGAATCTAAAAAAATTGGCATATACCTATGTAGTTATTTACTATTACATACAAAAATTCTATACTATTCGGCGGGTCGCGCTCATTTTGTATTGATTGTTTTCGGTGTCAATGACCTTTTATATCAATCTAGGCGAATGCACCAAACGAAACGAATTTTAGAATTCTATTCATGAATCTTCTTCCAGGTTCAGACGATTCAACGAGGATAAGTTTGCGAGGTGCTACATGACATTACATAAACAGAATTCCAAAATTAGTTTCGTTGGGCTCGTTCAGCTCGGATGAGTGTGCGTTCAGAAACTAAAAAAATCACGGGTCTGAAGAAGAGAATTTATTATATATATTCGAGTCCATTGCTCTTCAACTGCACTAAGATAAGAGCAGTTAGGACCCTGGAGATGTCTATAACACGAGGTTGCAGCCATAAAACTATGCAATTAAAAGAACTTACTCTTTTAGCCCTAAGAATACGTACAAAACTACTTTCAACCAATAAATAAATGGTTACAACTGTTGGTTAAAGTGGTATAAATAAAACGAATACACTGCTAAAACAATTAGCTACAGCCGCCAACAACAAAACAAACAATAAATCAATTTGCCGTTACACACAATGTTCAAACAAGTTAACGAATTTTAGTTGCTAACAAATATTTGTGCTCTATATATTGAAAAACTTATGCTATAAACTGTATGAGATAGAATTGGAATTGCTGTATGTCCGTATAAATATTATGGTGGTCGGCAAAAATAACATTTTTTGAGACTTTAAATATTTTATATCCGCCGCGTAGTTTAAAGCTGGTCCTTCACATAAGACGCATGCCACGCGACGTGGGAAACAGCGACACACTCGTCTGCGTTTATTTTATCTAAACTTTAAACGTGTGTGACAACGTCGTACGCGTGGGATAGCATGGGAACACGCGAATCTGGCGCGGTGACGTGTAAGACAGCGTGGTGAATGACCAGTGTGTTCGTTACCATACAGATTGTATAGGCCAGATGTTGTTCAGATGTCATAATGCGTGGTGTACATCGCATGGGAAGGATGAGTTTGCCCGTCTCTTTAAAGAACTAGGCATACATACGGACGGAAGCGACCTTATTTTAGAATATATAGTGATGCTGCAGTGAAGAAAATTAATACGCGTAGGTTCAGAATGAGTTTCGGGAAGGATGTTCGTTATTACACACACACACACACACACATATCACGACTAAATCCCCGAAGGGGTAGGAAGATGTGCATTACACACCCACAATTTGCCAGTATTTTTGGTCCCACGTACTAATAGGGGGCAAGCCTATTGCCGTCACCGGGCATACATATAATAATGTCCAAAATGGCCGAATGAATTTAATAAAAAGTAGCAGCTTATAGTAATTTTGAAAAAAAATTGAAACCCGTTGCCTTGCGATGAAATGTTGATTAAACTACATCTTACGGCGTCTCGGACTTGTTCGTTCGTTATTATAGTCATTCTTAAACAGTTACATGGGGAAAATTAAATGAGAGATATGAGTGACAGCGATATATTATCACTATCACTTATATTTAATCACTAGCTGTCCCTGCGAACTTCGTATGACACAAATTTTGCTTTTAAGATATGGTCACCCATCCTACGACCGGCCTGACTAGATGTTACCATTTGCAACGTGTTAACATATTCGGTTACCACTAGACCACGAGCCCCTCTATTGCCTCTATAACAACAAATACAAAAAAATAGAATAGGTATAATAAATATTAAATGGGGCTCCAAAACAACAAACGTGATTTTTTGCCATTTTGGTACGGAACCCTTTGTGCGCGAATCCGACTCGCACTTAGCTGGTTTTTCACTCTTGTCGATTTGTTTGTATGTAAACGAACTAATCTCCGAAGAAACTCAAAGCCAGGTCAAGTTATCGGCATATAAGCTACTAGCTTATTACCGCCGCCCGCATGATTTAGTTTTCTCGTCCTCAATTCTTAAGGAAACACATTACCGGGATAAAAAAGTAGCATATTTCACTCGGGGATAATGTAGTTACATATTAGTGAAAGAATTTTCAAAATCAGTTCACTGGTTACGGAGCTCATTCAGTGAAAACAATCTTTCCTCTTTATTTTATTAGTAAGTCTACCGCAAGCACTATACTAGTTAGGTGAAATAACATGAGTCTTCAAATAATGCTCTAAATGCGAAATAATGACAAAATAAAAACCTGAATTTTAGACTACTATATAATATTCGTCGGCACTACAGTCATCATTCATCATTTACCGAGCCTTTTTCCCAACTCAGTTAGGGTCGGCTTTTCCAGTCTAACTGCGATTCGGCTGAACTTCGATATTTTCCGTGAAGCGACTGCCATCTGACCTCCACAACCCATGGGCGATATCGAAGTTCTGTAGTTAGACCGCGAGAATTTTTGATTTAGGGCTCCAACTACCCCTAACGACTGCCATAGATGTTCGTATGACAACCGGGACCGACGGCTTAACGTGCTCTCCGAGGCACGGAGGGGTCTCAATGTCTTAAGAAATGGTCACCCATCCTAAGACCGGCCTGAGTCGATGTTGCTTAACCTTTGCAATGTGTTAACATTGTCGTCAACACTACAGTGTGGTTAGAAAATATACATTATTAAAATATAGTGTCACAATTTATTCGGAGTGTTTCCCACCCCTCCCTCTCTCTAGGGGTGCAGTTTCCCACCCCTCCCTCTCTCTAGGGGTGCAGTTTCATGCCGTTGCTTACATCTTATTTTATTTATTATCCGTAGTCAGGTACTTTGTACAAAACATATAAAAATAATATTGAGATAGTTTGGAAAATCTCGGTTGTATGGTGCTGCAACATACTAATACAGAGAGGTATTGACCGAGCGAGCGAAGCGTCTTAGTTTTAACTCGAGGACTGGCCGATTTGGCGTTGTTGGTATGTGTGTCAGTTCCGGTCTACAGGCCGCATTTTTCAGCCGATTTTCATGAAATTTGGCACAAGTGTTCTTTGTTGCACGCTTTTGTCGAAAGGATTTTTCGATTGGGGGGAAAATGGGGAAGAAATGCGGAGAAAATGATTATTTCTCATCTCATAAGTCGACGTTTTTTTTTTGCATGTTTTCGTGTTCGCTAGGGCGAGTGGGATATGTTTCAACTGGCGAATTGGATGTGTTGTCAGTGTTCCCCATTTTAAAATGGGGAAGAAATGCGGAGAAAATTATCATTTCTCATTTTCTTTTTTGCTGGTACCTCTGTTGGTGCGCATGGAAAGTCACCGGACCACATCCCAAAAGGATGTTAGGGACTCGAAAATAACGCGAGGTCTACTGTTCGCAAAACTACTGGGTCTTTCATTAAGCGTGTCCTATCTTTAAATTTAAATTTTCCATGACTTTTGCGCATAAATCAGGCTCAATTTGACCTATGGCATAGGTTATGTTGGCTTTGAGGGCCGCTATGCTTTGTGGTATATTCGCATAGACCTGCGATTTAAGAAAACCCACAAGAAAAAGTCTAGCGGGTTTAAGTCACACGATCTCGGTGGCCAGTTCACATCGGCTCCACGTGAGATGACCATGCCGTCAAATCTCTCATGAAGAATATTCAATGTGGCATGAGCTGTGTAGCACGTAGCGCCGTCTTGTTGAAACCACATGTCGTTGGTGTTCAGATGATCCAGTTCATGCCAAAAAAAGTTAGTAATCATCGACCTATATAGCGCGCCGTTGACAGTGATGGCCTGGCCAAAAGTATGGAAAATGCGCATAAGTTATGGAAAATTGGATATCTCGCATGCGCTCCACCCAGAGAAGCCGTGGCGGACATTTGAATGATGTCATATTCCGCACATAATAGCATCACTACATCTTTCAAATAAATAAATAATTTCGACAATATCTCACACACACTTTGTTTTATTTAAATTTAAAGATAGGACATGCTTAATGAAAGACCCATTACTAGTTACTTTTGTTCGCTCCAGTACATAAGGTCCATAGTATCATTACGTCAAGAGTATCAAAATGTCCATAGTATCATAACGTCTACAGTATAATTTCGTCCACAGTATCATAACGTCTATAGTATAATTTCGTCCATAGTATCATAACATCTACAGTATAATTTCGTCCATAGTATCATAACGTCTAGTTTTTCGTAGTTTGAGTAAAAACTTTTTACACACTTCACTGGCCATTTCAGTTTTGATAAAAAATATAAAGAATTGTTGATAGAACTGGTCCATGGCTGTATAACCATAATCAATTTTCTAAAAAAAATAGTGTACATAAGACTTAATTTTTAATAATTATTATGATATAATAAGAATAAGCGATTTTTTTCTTTCACTTTAATGTAACTACATTTATTTACGTAATAAAAAAAAATTCCTTAAATTATGAAAAGTGTATTCATTTTGAATAATTAGCCTACATAATAATACCATTAAATAAATAATTATCAGTATAATATTATATATCTATGAACATAAATTTATAGAAATACACAATAAACTACAAAAAATGGAGGAAGAGAAAAATAAACCCTTAGATAAAGTAAAACTGATTCTGCCTGTTTTTTGGTATTTTCTGGTTCTCATACACATTAGACGAAATGATACTGTAGACATAAGGATATATAGACATAATGATACTGTAGACCATTTGCAGAATTAGACAAAATAATATTAGACGAAATGATACTCTAGACGATTTGTCACTATGGACTTTTTAATACTTTGGACACATCGTACCCGAAGGCTTTTGTTTACTTAATAGCCTTATTTCATCAAACATTTTTTCACTACTAAACTTATTAGCAAACTCCGATTGTGCATAGCCGGTGGATAGTCGTTAGACAGGTAGGTAACTAAAACTACTAATTCAATGGTATCAACTACCTTCGTACCCTAGTAATACTGGTGAAGCCGTGGGATTGTAGCTCGTCAACAATAAATAGTTACACTCTCTGCCAAGGATCTGTTACTCAACATTTTACGACAAAAGATAACATTTAGTCGTAACTTCTAAGATGCCCAAAGTACACACGAGGATTCGTTTTAGGAGGCTTTAAAAGATTTAGGATGTGTTTTACGACGAGACATAAGAGTATTATGTATTTAATCAGTAGGTTATATAATCTCAACAGAACACTACTGTTGTTGTTTGCCAATTTGTCTGCTGCAAAAATCTTTGCTCACTTCTGTCTCAAACAACATCTATATCTCCTCTATAATTAACTGTAAGGTATGCTAAAAGTTATTTTGAAGCACGCCTTTTTGCATGTTATTATAATTTTAGACATTCTCACACAACGTCATCTAGCCTAAATTAAGCTAATATAAGTTTGTGCTATGGGATCTAGACGACTGATAAACATACTTATATATATTGGATAGAATCAGGCGTTACCTGGCGAAAATCCATGACAAAGTAATGGTAAGTATGATGTTCAAACTTTTTAAAATAATTGCATTATTTTCACAAAAATAGAAGACATTAAAACGTCGACAAATGTTTCACCTCTAAACGAGGCATTCTCAAGACTCTGAATTCTCAGCCTCTGGTCATGGCATCACATGAAACCGGCGTCAATAATTTCGCTAATTCTTTTTTTTTGTGTTTTTAATCATCAGCAGAAGCTCCTTGGAAGAAGAAAGGAATTAGAGTAATTATAAAAATTTAATCTTCTAATTCAAGATCTTCTAAATATGACATGGACGTAGGAGCAGCAGCGGCCTTGGTACGGATTCAAAAAAAAGGATCTTAAAAAGTATTTGAATTCAGCAACTAAAAACAGATACGAAATCTGTTTTTCATTTAAAAAAAATGAAACGCATAATATAATCAAACAAGTTTGTACGTGAAAACATTCTACAGTATAATAGTTATGAAATATTATTCACACAGGTGTTCAGCTAAGCCAGCTAAGGGATTCAGGGACTAAGGCTTTACACGAACAGTATTGGAATGAATTGAGATTTTCAAACTGATTTATAAATGAAGGCGACCCAGGATTTCTAGAAAAACCGTATTTATTATAATATGCTCGCGACTTCGCTTGGTAAATTTTTGGGATTCCGTAGTTGAAGTCTCGGAACCCTTGTAGTTTAGTAATGTCCGTCCGTCCTCAGCTTTTCTTCCAAACGGTAAGTGCTAGAAAGATGAAACTTTGCATGTATATGTATATTTCTTACGCCAATAAAGTGCTAAAATAAAATTCAGAAAAAAAAAATATTTGGGTTCCTTCCCTGTACGTACAGTAGGGATGTTATATTTTTCTGGCGTCTACTCCATCGTGTGTGGTATCATTAGATAGGTCTTTTAAAAACATTGAGAGGTTGCTGAGATATTTTTTTCATTTAAGTATCCGTTTGTGAGATATTTAGCTCAAAAACAGTGCGTTTACCCCCTTCTAAAATCTAAACGGCTGGCGTGAAGAACCTGAAAAAATTCATGATGATAGTCCATTTAATAAATTTTGAAGGAAAACTATAACAGATAGTATACCTTTGTTAGTTCAGGAGTTATAGTTCATTAAAATCGGCCAATCCGTTTGTTCATCATAGCTGATCACCGCGGCAGTAATATAGTTTTCTTGTGCCAGATTCCCGTGGTAACATATTACCGGGATAAAAAGTATTCTATGTTACTCAGGGATAATGTAGCTACATATTAGTGAAAGAATTTCCATAAACGGTTCAGTAATTACGGAGCCTTTTCAATTCAAACAATCAAATTCCTCTTTATAATATTTAGTACAGATAAAGAATATCTATTTATCTGTTTGGGCGGTTTTACATTGCACGATATCGTGAATAACGTGACGATATCGTCACGTAATTTACATTCTTAACTTAAAGTTACTACTGTTACTTACGATATCGTCGCGATATCGTGTCGTTATCGTGCAATGTGAAAACGCGCTTTGTTGGGTTCATGAATACTACTGGTTTTGTATTAAATTTATTTCCCACGGGAATTTGTGAATGGAATATCAAACAATTTCGCTTATTTTACTGACCTACTTTTGAAAGCTATATAAATTTTTAAAGCCTAATTACTTAACGAATTTTCATTAAATTATTTGTATTTTAAAACAATATATGAACGCACCCGGTACCCTGTGTAGGTCCCACCTCAAGTACCGCAAGTAACTAAATTGGCCCTCCCACAAAACTGATTTTTTTCCTATTCCTTTCCCGTTCATGCGGTCAGGCTGTGGAACTCACTCCCCCCTGACATACAAAGCTGTAGAACTCTTACTCTATTTAAAAAGAAAGTGAAAGCACACTACCTCTCTTCTTTATTTTAGTTATATTGGGTGATAATATATTGTAGTCTCTTTTCGGAAGAATTAACCTGGTCTTACACTGATGACATTGGGCGTTTTCACATTGCACGATAACGATATCGTCCGAGCTGACGATACCGTGTCGTAACGCCCATTAGGCATATGGTATATGCAATGCAAGTTAATTATAAAACCGATATTTTTGTTTATCAATGCTATTTTAGGTCAAGGCTTAAAAACATAAATGTGAAATAACAGCCAAGTTCAAAATTAAGAATAGGCGTCCTTGCGAATAGGCGTTTATAATATTATGGAGATAATGTCACCATAAATCTACTGAGAGAATGTTGAGGGACCTAAATTTCAACCCGGTCATTTTGGTATATTTAATACGATGGTTCGAAGAAAGAAGAACAATAATGGAGGTGATAAAAGACTGAAGAGGAAGGATGATCGGCCACCGGATACGCAACGACTTGTTTATAAAAAACATCATACAAGGGAAAGATGAAGGAAAGCGAGGAAAAAGGTAGGCAAAGGAACACGTATTATATAGAGCAAATAAAAAAAAATCGATCGTATCAGGAGGTGAAAGGTTTTGCGGAGAGAAGAGAGCAGTGTTGGTTACTCCACCGACAAGAGCAAGGATCTAAAAATAGAGAGAATATGATGAATGTGTCTATATTACGAGTATTATTAAACCCATGGTCGTTTCCAAGAAAATTATATTTGGGTGGAAACAGGTAATTGATGATGAGTATGACGACTGTATTAAGTCTTGGCGTTTACAAGGTAAAAGGTACCTACTTAGCATGAGTAAAGAGAATTTTTTCGTCGCACGATATTAATCAGAAGGTCGTACCTAAGTATTGTAATGATTTCATTGATAATCATAGGTTTTGTGTTCCCATGACTTTATTGTCTAGGTTGTAGAAATAAAAGGTTAAAGTGGGAGCTGTTATTATGTGGCTCCAACTACAATTCTAAAAAAAAAATAAGTCTAGAGTTAGCTACTCCCTCGGGACATAGGTGTGATTAATATTATGTATGGTTGTATAAAAAAAACACCTACACCGACTCTGTGGGTTTTTTTTAATATGATATGATATCATACGAGTATGATATGATGTGATATGATATTATATGATGTGATATGACATGATTAAAAAAAACACCCACAGGGTCGGTGTAGGTGTTTTTTTTAAACGTATCTGCCCTGGCTGTTGGAATTTTAGTTTGAATTACATAGTGGTTATGGAATTTCTATAATGCCCGGTAACGGCAATAGACTTGCCCCATATTACGTGGGACCAGCAGAATCATGGCAGAGTGTGCGTGTGAAATGCACCTCTTTCTGCCCCCTGAAAATAACCGTGAGGACATGTACCTATGTGTTATTGAAGTAAGTCAACTTATTATGAAGTGTAATATACAAGTAGTCCGAGTAGTATAGTCCGAGACACCCAGGATTTCAATTAGCTGTGCCATACCATAGCAGCTGGCACGTAAGATTTTGTTGCTTTTCATCAACATTTCATCGCAAGGCAACGGGTTTAAATTTTTTTTTCTAAATTCAAAGATGCTACTTTTTATTAAATTCATTCGGCCATTTTGGACATAACCCATTATAAATGTGTCCGGTGACGGCAATAGGCTTGCCCCCTATTACGTGGGACTATAAATACTGGCAAATTGTGGGTGTATAATGCACCTCTGCCTATCCCTTCGGGGATATGGGCGTGATATATGTATATTTGTGATATGTGTGATATTTTGTAATTCTTTTAAATCGCGTAATATAGGTACATACTCGTATAATGTTACATTTTGCCCTAGAAAGAATTCTAAACAATTAACTCACCGACACAGCGGTATTAAAAGAACGGTACTTCGAATATAGTGAGTTACGACTTGACCTGTCTACAAAGAATGTACACCCTTCAGAATTACCAGATGATTCATTAAAACCCATTATAATTAGTACTGTTACAGTTTCTATAACCTAGACCTTAATAATTAACATACAATACTCTTGAATATGCAAAAACCTGTAAGAATATTTCTAAGAGTATAAAATACGTTAGAACAATGATCAGGATAAAGACAGTTGAATTGTATTGTGCAGTGAGGTTGTGTTTATTGTTACTAGACAACTAGTTTAAATCATATAAGTAAGTATTGAATTAGATTTTAAACGATTCAGTTTGTATGTCTGTGCTTTATAAATACACTAGCGGACGCATTTTTCCGAAGTTTGGTCCCCAAGGTGACGCAGGCATCGGTCGCGCTTTCGCGACTAGGTTGGCGGTGAGGGGGAACGTGACTCTGTTAAACAGACCACTTCGAACCTTGGCCGTCAGAACCATACGAGGGTACCGCACGATCTCCGGAGAGGCTGCATGTCTCCTAGCCGGGACCCCTCCATGGGACCTGGAAGCGAGAGCCCTTGCGTCATTGTTCCAATGGCGCAAGGAGGCACTGGGACCACAGGCCTGCGTCTCGAGAAATCTAGGACCAGCGGTCCCAACTCCGCCAGGATCTCATGGAGTCATGGAGGGTGCGACTTGAGCAACCCAAGTGGGGTACCACCATCATCGCGGCGGTGAGACCGATCATGGACGATTGGCTGCAGAGGCAGCATGGTGACCTCACGTACCGTGCGACGCAGATCGTTGCCGGGCATAGATGCTTCGGTAGCTATCTGTTTCGCATGCATCGTGAGGTCACACCCCGGTGTCAACACTGCGAGGTTTCCGACGACGACACCGCACTCCACACGTTGGTGGAGTGCTCAGCGTGGGCGAGTCAGCGCCGGGACCTCGTAGTGGGTCTGGGCGTGGATACCCTCTCGCTGGGGACCAAACTACTGTGCCGACTAGGCTACTTTTTATCCCGGTAATGTGTTCCCACGGTGAACCGGGAACGAGTAAACTAAATAACGCGGGCGGAGCTGCGGCGATCAGCTAGTAATTTATAATTTAGTACAGTGGCGATAAATAACTACACACCTAAATTTTGCGAGTAGTTTTCAACCGACTTCTAAAAAAGGAGGAGTTTCTCAATATGACAGTATTTTTATTTTATGTTTGTTACCTCGTATCTTTGGACTGAGTGAACCGATTTTAAAATGGTTTTACAAATGAAAGCTACTACTTCTGAAGTGCAACTCACCCTTCATTTCAATTTGGTCCCATTCTGACAATTATTTGGTCGACTTCATATAACCGACGTTGTGTCAATTTTTGACGTGTATTTTTCTTATAGAAATATTAACTGCCAAGTTAACATAAATACGAACCACTTGGCAATTCTGTTAACCCCCTAGATACGCGATCACATATGTTTTTGATAATAACTAAACTTACCGTTATTAATACACCAAAGTTTTTAAATGTCCACTTTAACTTACCTGAAAATAAATAAAGAAATCATTAATAATGACTGACTGACATAGATGTTCGTATGACAACCGGGACCGACGGCTTAACGTGCTGTCCGAGGCACGGAGGGGTCTCGGTGTCTTAGGAAATGGTCACCAATCCTAAGACCGGCCTGACTAGATGTTGCTTAACCTTTGCAATGTATTAACATTGTCGGCTACCTATAGACCACGAGTCATATTTGATTTACCTCCGAAAAAAAATTACTGGCTCAACTTGAAAGGGTACTGACGCTGGTTCAAATCCGACCAAGGTTTTAATCATTACAATTTACAAATATTGTAAATTATTTAAAAGTTCTTTGCAATAAAAACAAAACACATCTTTTTCAACAGCAAATTCCTCTTGTTTTCAGTATGAAACTTCTTCTAATATCTGTAAGCGTTATCGCCTGCGCCATCGCAGGCCAACACACGGACAGGTTTGACAACATGGACCTAGACGGCATCTTATCGAACAAGAGACTACTGCAGGGTTACATGAGGTGCGTGTTGAATCGAGGAGGCTGCACGGCTGAAGGCAAAGAGTTGAAGTGTAAGTATCTACAAATGACTTTCAAGATTTTGACTTATAAAAGCTGGCACAGAGTGACGGCACTACTGGTGAAGTGTAGGTGTATAATGTGCCTCTGCCTATCGCTACGTAGATATAGACGTGATTCAAATCATTTATTGCTTCTATGTGTAGGTACATAGGTGTTGCTTACTAACAATTTTATATCCAGCAATTAGAGATGATGATGGGTATGTACCTGTAGCAACAAAGATAAATATGACAGGACCGCAGCAAATGGAATTCCATAGTGTCTGCATCTACTCCAATTGGAAGGATCCAATCCAATTCAATTCAATTCAAATACTCTTTATTGTACACAAAAAAGGAATACATTTAGGAGACATAACTTAAAGATAGTACACGGCCATATCGCTAATAAGATAGCGAGTTAAATAAATTAAAAGGGTAGTGTACAATACATGAAGAGAAAAGATAAATAAAGCTTAGTAAATAATAAAATAAAGATAAGACAGAGTAGGATAACAATATAAATGAACTAATAAACTTCCCAACTTACATGATAACAAAGGAAAAGAAAGAATACTTAAAATACACAAAATACGAGTACATGACATTCTAAATATTTGTTAGAGAAAGGTAGTAGCTTCTTTAAAAGAAGAAGAAGAAAGAAGTAAGAGACCGCGCACGTCTGATGTGAAGTGGCAAAGCATTCCACAAACGCACCGCCCTGACCATGAAAGATTTGTCTGCGTGCTGGCATTTCCAGTATCTTTGCCGATGACCTCAAAGATCAACCGATCCCAAGAAAGGGGATCGATGCGATCCAGGCAACTATCGACCCATAGCTGTCACCTCAGTCATTTGCAAGGTGCTTGAGCTCCTTATAAATAAGCAGCTCATGCGATACCTAGAGGATCACTCGCTGATCAATGATTGACAATACGGCTTCGGGTGATCTTCTGGCATTCGTAGCGCATGTCTGGGGTTGGGCTATGGAAAGGCACGGCGAGTCGTTGGCGATTAGCCTGGACATCGCCAAAGCCTTCGATAGATTCTGGCATGCTTCGCTCCTTTCCAAGCTTCCGGCATATAGTCTACCTCCTCAACTGTGCAGCTAGATTGCCAGATTTTTAAACGAGCGCCGAGTGCGGGTCCTCTGCGATGGCCAGGTTTCTCGCTTCTTGCAAGTGAATGCCGGGGTACCGCAGGGGTCCGTACTATTACCAACTCTCGTTCTTCTGCATATCAATGATATGCTATCCCTCGGGAACATTCATTGCTATGCAGATGACACACTACACGGGAGTTACTCGGTTCGTCCAACGGCGGGGCGATCTGACATTGAGGAGGACCTCGACAGCATCTCTCAATGGGGTACCGAGAACCTGGTCGAGTTTAATGCCCACAAAACACAGGCGTGTGCATTTACTGCGAAGAAATCCCCTTTCCTTCCCCTACCCTCTCTTCAGAATGCATTATTACCAATGAAGGACAACCTTGATATCCTTGGCATAGACATTCGTCGAGAGCTCAATAATAAAAAGCACATCGAAAGATGTATAGGGCTAGCTTCGCGGAAACTAGGAATACTGAATAAGGTAAAGCGATTCTTTACACCGGACCAGAGGTGTCTGCTGTACAAGACGCAGATTAGACCCTGCGTCGAATACAGCTCTCACCTCTGGGACGGCTCCGCGAAGTATCTGCTGGACGCTCTCGACGCTATGCCGCGACGGGCTATCCGTATTATAGATTGAGCTCGAGCCGCTAGCTCAGCGCCGAACAATAGCTTCCTTGGCCGCATTCTACCGTATTTATCACGGCGAGTGTTCTGAAGAGGTCTTCAATCTGATCCCTCTTCGTTCCGATCCCGAACAACCAGGCGAGCGGCGTCAATTTGGCGAACCAAATATAAAAACAAAAAGAAAAAGATCTTGAATGTGTGACATGAAGGATCCCATTGGAGTATGCAGACACTATGACGTAACGGTACGGTAACAGTATGTATGTATGTACAGCAACAGAAAATCGTTTTAACTCCCATATTTCGCTAGTGACTTTGTTGGGCTTGTGTGAATGAAAATAAGTGTATTGTCGTTCTTCTACTTCCTTTTTTAATAAAAATGGCTCCATCGATGTTCAACGATGATTTCGCCAATGTCAGGGTAATTGCTTGTTATTTCCCGCACAGAAGAACTAATTACTCAACTAGTTCACAGTGCGGGACAAAGAAGCGTTGTTCAGTATAAGTGAGCGTCTGGGAACCCGATTTATGCGGAGCGCCAGAGCTAACCTAAAAAGTCACCAGGCTCAGCAAAAATCGAACTCACAAGCGTATTGTAGTTATCGGTGACTATGGCTATTATTGTTAGTCTCGTCCGTCTGTCTTTGGTGAGAATGACTTAAGGCCCAAGATAGAGAGCCCTTCCGTAACCTTGTTCATTTATAATTACTTTAATATACCTACAGCCTACATTATGGACGCTCTGCAAACGGAATGTGAAAAATGCTCTGACCATCATCGCACGAGTATTAAGAAAGTTATCAAATATGTGATGAAGCACGAACCGAAATATTGGCAAGAGGCTGTTGATAAATACGATCCAGACCACAAATACATACAGAAATACGAAAAGAACATAAACGAATGGCAAGAAGAAGATTAATTATTGTCAAACTTATATTTATGTTTTAATACTAATGACTAGCGGACGCCCGAGGCTTTGCTCGCGTGAAATAGTAAGAGTATTTATAGTTCCATTTCTCAATTCCCGCGGGAATACATTTCCGGAAGTAAAAGTTAAAGTCCCATTAAAATCGGTCCAGCCGTTGCAGAGATTAGCGGAAACAAACAGACAGACACAAATTTAAAAAATTACATTTTCTATGTAAGTATCGTAAATACTTTCATATGCATTTAGCATTATGATGAAAAGCTGTAAATTTGAAATTACACACAGATACTTCAATTTGATTTATCTGTATGGATGTTATGGATTTCGGGACTCAAACGCGTAAATCTAATTTAATACGACAATATGTCTGTCTGTCTGTCTGTCCGTCCGTCGCGTTTTTCAATTTACATACATTTGAATGAATTATATTATATATGTATTTGAGGCGATACAAAGTTCGCCGTGATAACTAGTTACTATTAAAATGAGTTCTGAACGCGTATTCTCTAAAAACCGCTTTATTTATGTTTATTTAAATTATTGACAGATAAATATCGAAATATTTAATTACTTATATTTTATATTGTCAGAGTTAGGTGTTTATATTTTACTTTAACACGGAAATTAACACGAATTACAGCGTACACACGCCCATAACCGGGTCAAAACGTCAGGCATTAAAGGGATGCTTACCTCTGCATATCTACACTGTATCTCGTGTTAATTAAAATGGTATGTCTATGTATGTATGTATGTAATACCTTTGTAATTTCTGGTATAATAATTATTATTTAGTTATCTATGTTAAAGTATGCTTTCTGTCCTTTACTTGTGTTCACTAATTTTAATTATCTTTCTACTTTTCAAATTATACTGGTAAGTATTGTCCACGTTTCTATTAAGTACTCAAACACCAATGACTACCCACATTTCACATAATAGTTTAAACAATTTATTTCCATCCAAAGGTTGCCTGTAAGAGATCGCTGTTTAGTGATAAGGCCGCCATTTGTACATTCTCATAAATTGTTTCGTATGCATAAGTATTTGTATATTGGTGTACAAAAAAGTGTAAAAAATAAATAAATAAAATTCCATTCTCGTGTTAAAATTTATATAAGTAGATTTTATATTACACGAAAGTGTAAATAGAGTTATTTATGTCAGATATACTTACCTCCCCAACGACGCGGGACTCTTATCCCCACCTAACCACTGAGGAGGCCACACAGGTGGTCAAAGTCCGCCGGGCGCCACTGGAAATACCTTCTGCGTCAGAGACGCCCGGCAATAATGATAATTTTGTGTATTTATATTTTACTGGTGTAATTTTAATGTGTGTTAATTTTATTGTATAGCTAATCTTCACCTTTTATTGACATATATTGCCTAAAGATTCACAATATACGAGTACATCATTAAATACTAAAAATATTTACATTACAAAATATCGTTTAAAAAATCCTCGGCGTCATTGCAGTCTGGAAAGGTTCCCAGAATGCTAGCTGTGTTGCCACGTTGGATGGCGATTCTTATTCTTAGGGCCAGAAAATAGGGCAGCTTTCTGGTCCTGAGAAGCATCGATTAAGCGTTTAGCAATGTATTGACATTCATACATAAATTATTCATCTCTCCCTTATTCATACACAAATATTACAAACACGCAAAAATTGTTACTAGGTACTTAAGTAATTTTGTAACTACAGAACTTTAACTTAACTAAATTTATTTATTGATCATTATTTTAATAAATAAATTTAAATGTTTCTAAGTAGGTATACAAAAAGATAAATTAATATTGGTTAATTATGAAATAAACTCACTTTATAGTTATTTAAACTGCGTTATTAATAACGTTAACGTTATTATTATAAACCTTGGAAATGTATTCGGGATATTTACCATGTATATTGTTGTCGAGTTTCCGATATTTCGGCACTATTGCAAGCGCCATGGCGTGATGGCGCCATCCTACGGCATGATGGTCGACTATGCAGTCCTGTGTTAGCCTCAAGATTGTTTTGTTTGATATTATGTGATAAATGTAATCTATGTAATGGAAGTGAGTAAGTGTAAAAAGAACACCTTTGATAATGCCTAAGGGCGAAACCGGTCAGGTGTTGGCAATAAAAATTGGGGAGCATGTGTACAAGTGACTTTATTTCATAATGTATTACTATATGTTTCACCAAGTGCCGACAATCAAAAGCATAAATTATAAATTAATATTGTTTTGTTTATGTAATTATTTTAGTTTGATATTAAGTTGACAAAATTATTTAACTACGTAAAAATAATTGTTATTTGTGTAAACAACCTTTCCATACATTTTAATTGTAGGTACTATATCTTTTTTTTATTAAGATAGAGTATTAAAACAATACCTTAATTATATTACAATCTAGCCTATTGACTAATGAGTAACTTATTTTGACCTAATATACTTTGTAAACAATAACTAAGAACGTGTCCAATAACACTTCACTTAGAGTATGTTAAGGCGAAGACACTTTGTTCATGTGTTCTTATCGCAGCACTTATCGCTACATTTATTTAGTTTGTCTCTATAACACTAAACTAACTCGAACGGTTTGGTCCGTTTTAGTCTTCTTAATAATTCAGTGACGTCTAGCAGCTGTATAGCCTCGACGTTCACGTTCACTTTAACTTAAGTATTGTTTTATATTAAAGAGCAACATTATAAACTACTATGTTTTTATAATAAAGAGCAACATTATAAACTACTATGTTTTTATAATAAAGAGCAACATTATAAACTACTATGTTTTTATAATAAAGAGCAACATTATAAACTACTATGTTTTATAATAAAGAGCAACATTATAAACTACTATGTTTTTATAATAAAGAGCAACATTATAAACTACTATGTTTTTATAATAAAGAGCAACATTATAAACTACTATGTTTTATAATAAAGACCAACATTATAAACTACTATGTTTTTATAATAAAGACCAACATCATAAACTACTATGTTTTTATAATAAAGAGCAACATTATAAACTACTATGTTTTATAATAAAGACCAACATTATAAACTACTATGTTTTTATAATAAAAAGCAACATTATAAACTACTATGTTTTTCAACCGACTTCCAAAAAAGTGAGAGGTTCTCAATTAGACTATGATTTTTTTTTAAATTGAAAGCTACTATTTTCCATGTGGTACCATTTCAATTTGGTCCCATTTCGACAATTCCACTTACGGTAATTTGAAGCCGGATCCTGTGTCAATTTGTGACGTGTATTTTTGAAAAAACATACTAAAATTGTAGAAATCTAACCAACCTAAGCCAAAATATAGACTTGTCTTGTTTCATTTAAATCGGATGAGCAGGATAAAAAAATATCGTCACAATTAGCTAGTTTTCTTATTATCGATTCCCGTGGGAACACATTACCGGCATAAAAAGCCTATGTTACTCGGGAATAATGTAGTTACATATCAGTGAAAGAATTTTCAAAATCGGTTCAGTAGTTACGGAGCTTATTAAGTTCAAACAATCAAATCTTTTCTCTTTATAATATTAAGTACGGATTCCACGAGAATAGACAAAAGCTAGTAACTAATAAGTAACATGTTTTCACATTATAATTACTTACTAGCTGTTGCCCGCAGCTCCGCCTGTGTGTTATAGTTTTCTTGATCACCAGTTACTGATTTATTATGTACAGCTGATGTTGCCCGCAGCACCGCCTGCGTGTCACTTTAGATCGACATAACTTTTTTATTTATGAACCGATTGAAATAAAACAAACCTTAAATGTTAAGTTGAATAAACCACAACGCAATACTGAAAACCACATTCAAATCGGTTAAGCCGTTTCTGAGATTTGCGTGTTCAAACATTCAGACAAACAGACAAAAATTCTAAAAACCATTATTTTGAGTTCTATTGCGTTCATATAGCCCCCCTACAACAGTTTCTCTATTATATCTTCGATGTACAGACCTCGACCACTTACAATTTTATTATATGTATTGATTATAATAATATCTTCCTATAATATGTGGCTTAAAGTAGGTAATATGCAAAATGGCCGCGAAATATAGTATATGAACATGTTCACGACAACTCGCGTGCATAATGTCAGTTAGAAATCACTGGAAACATGCAAATTCCATTTTACTAATTAGGAACTTATTAGGTGCTAGCTACTACCCTGACTTCGTCTGCGCAAAGTTAGTACTACTAGTAGTTTATTTTATACTTCCATGTACCAACTATCTAAGTCTATAATACATTGTACCTATGCATATATTTAAGCAAAGGAAAAAGTAGTCTTACCCACTACCCACACAGATAATATTAATTACACCGCTTTTCACTACTTAAATGCAAATTAAAAAACATTTATTTTATGTTTGTCTGTTTTTCCGACTAACCTCTAGAGCGGTTGGACCGATTTTAATAGGACTTTCACTGGCGGTCGTGGCGGATAGCTACAACACAGGCTACATTTTATCGGATTATTCCACTATGTTCACCAGGGTGATATCACCTAGGTGAACAAAGTGGAATTGATTAGTCTACTTTGATCACCTCGGAAATAAATCACCTGACCCAACACGCCTATTATGATATAACTCCAATTTTTAATTTTTATTTTGTATGTGTCTAATAAATAATAATCGATACCGTAAAAAACCCAATATTTTTTGCACTAATTTAAAAAAGTATTATTTTTTACTGTCTTTAATAAGATTTATCATATTAATAAATAGGGTACTAAAATTATTAACATTGGCAACATTAGCGATAACATTTATGCCATTGAAGGTAGTTTTAAATGTTGCAGTAGTTTTATTTGCATCTGTCCACTAGCCATTTTCTAGATAAACTCCGATAATTATTTAATTGTTTTTTAATATAAATACTTTTCAAAATAACTTATTCTACAGCAATCTGCTATAAAATTGTATATTTTATAACAGATTGCTGTAGAATAAGTTATTTTTTGTGTTCTTGCTGATTTAAACTATCAGATTTTTTCTCCCAAAAAAAATACATATTCATTATCCTATAAACATTGGGTTTTATTTTACAGTACCGATTTACCCATAAGATAGATACAAGTTTTGAGGTGATTTATTTCCGAGATGATCAAAGTAGACTGATCTATTCCACTTTGTTCATCTAGGTAATATCACCCAGGTGATTTATTTTCGGAAATAAATCACCTGGGTGATATCAAACAAATATAACAAAGTGGAATTGATTAGTCTACTTTGATCACCCCGAGGTGATCAAAGTAGACTAATTAATTCCACTTTGTTCACCTTGGTGATATCACCCAGGTGAACATAGTGGAATAATCCATTTTATCCATGTATTTCCGCGGGAATCGGGATCTATTTATAAACATTTTTTTTAGGGTTCTCGGTGGACAATATAAATTGGCTCACAAGAACTGCAACGTGTACGGCCTACTCTGAGTTCAGTGTAGAAAACAAGTATCATAATGGTTGATGAGTCAAGGCTATACGGAAGTTGAAGACCTACTCACCGTATCAATATTGTAACTGATGTAACTAACTCACGCGCGCACGCACACACACCCACACACACCACACACACACCCATACACACACACACACAAACTAATTTAAATATTTTATTTTTACCATAGTTAATTTCGTTTTAATTATTATATTTCATGTAACAATGGACTCGTTGAATTATGCTGTGTGAGTGATTCTACGTACCTATTAACACTTGAGGCTGTATTGTATAGCAAATCTGTGGGGCCTGGTATCCCACAACACAAGTTAACTCTTATAGTGGGTGCCAGGGTTTCTCTTTTGGTGTTGTTTCATTGTCTTTAACAGTAAATTATTTTAAGATCATCTCATGTATTGTTTTTGGTAAATAAATAAATAAAAAACTTTTTCACGCGTCCAGGATTGTTTTATATAAATATACAAATTTCTATAAAATTGTGTAAAAAAATCCTCCACGTCATTACTAACTGGGAAGGTTCTCGAAATGCTGGCTCTGGTACATAAATTATTGATTTATCTGATAAATCTAAAATGCTGTTCTACCAGCCACAATAAATACAGATGTGCCACAGCGAAGCGCGGCAGGGCAGAGCAAGCTTAATAAAGTGTAAATTCTAATTAAGAACTCCATGTTTCTAATTAGATATTCTGTTTGCTTGTTGTACTGTTTTATTCAATCTGGCAACTTTATATAACAATGGACTGTAACTACCTAACATTTCTGTAAAAGTCTAAGTATTTTACTTAGAGTTACTACTGAGTCTCACCAAAATCGTATACAAATTATCATATTCTATTTCCTCAAAGGAGTATGTATAGGTACATTACGCACCCACAATATGCGAGTATTAGTAAATTTAATACCATAACTCGGCACCATGTAACTATATAAAATCAACCATTATGTAGTATACTGGTGTTCACTTAAAAAGAACGCAGGGCGAGAGTGGGAGGTGTGTGTTCGAGCATCGGTAATCTCGTTTTTACTCGCTGTTACCGCCATATAGATCGATAAATCGTCTACTGCGCAGCATGAAAATCAGCGTTATTTTTGTGTGAAGCGAGGTATATCCGAATCTAATTTCTAACGTCACACTTATAATTTCTGCAGTCCTGCAGGGTCATTCATAACCGTCCGAAACTGCCGTTCTCGATACCTAGCGGTAAGTTGTCTCTTCGGATGCACAAACGCTATTCAGAGGTCCGTAAATGCATCTAAGAATCGAGCAAGATAAGCGCCTCTCGATAGAGCTTGTGAATTGCATTTTTGGATCCGTTCGGTTTGGTGATCGACCTCGGTATGTGCTGTTATATCCGAGATGACAACTTATCGACTGGTTGTGCTAGCTGGTCCGTGCAATCGCATTTATGTACCGACATAAATTTCATAAGTGTAAGGGTCCCACCAAGGTCTTCACTTGTATAGGTGAGTCAACCTCACCTACAAGTGGTGCACCTGCCGTTGAACAGACAAGGCTCTGACAAGCAAAAGTTCCCGATAAGCGGTAATAGGCTCACCACCACAACGGATTTTATGTAGTACTAGCTGATCGCCGCAGCTCCACCCGCGTGATTTAGTTTACTCGTTCCCGGTTCCCGTGGGAACACATTACCGGGATAAAAAGTAGCCTATGTTACTCAGGGTGAATGTAGCTTTCCAATGGTAAAATAAATTTTGAAATCGGCACAGTAGTTTTTGAGTTTATTCATTAAAACATAAACACAAAAATACAAATCTTTCCTCTTTATAATAGTAGTATAGATGTAAGTATATACATTTCCAAATACAGTTTTAAAAATTATCTTACACGTGTTAAAAGTTACCTGTAAACTATATTAATCACAAACACACAGAACCAGTTATATTTTAAAGGGACCCTCAGCAGGATAGGTCTCGTAAATCAACAAAGTAAATTAAATAACCGAGGTTTGTTTATGTCATATTCTAATTGTTTGTTTTGCAACCGACTTTCAAAAAAGGAGGAAGTTCTCAATTCGACTGTATGTTTTTATTTTTATTATGTTTGTTACCACATCACTCTACTATTGGGTCTCATTTCGGTTATTTGATGTCGGTTGTTGTGTTAATTTTTGACGTATATTTTGGTTGTTATTATGCTGGTAGTACAGAACTAACTAGACGATTCGGATTAAAATTACTTTGTGGCAAGTGACGTAGTGTGTGGCTATTGATACTAGAGTCTACCTGGAAGGCGCTTAATAGACTGCGGACTCAGGTTGGCCGATCCAAAGACAACCTATCCAGATGGGGATACATTGACTCTAGTGAGAGTCAGTGTGATTGTGGTCTGGCACTACACACCATGAACCACATGCTCTCGTGTCCGGGTTGCCCGGAGTCTTGTAATTTAGAGGACCTATACGAGGCCAAGCCAAATGCGATATGCGTCGCAGAGCACTGGGCCAAGGCGGTTTAGTAAAAATTTTGTGTTGTCCATCGACACGAAAAGAAGAAGATACTAGAGTCACCGGTTTGATTCGTGAATCGGAATAAAAGTCTTCTTTCAGAGGCACTAATGTTACGCTGTCTACCTGACGCAAAGACAAGGCGATAGCATCGAAAGTAGCCCACAAGTTAGAAGCAATGATAAAAAGAACGAATATTCGTGAATCAACTCTTTACGGGTTTATACAGTTCGCGAGGCGCATGCTGAGCTTTGTATTTGTTGTGTAAATAAACGTACGTGAACGTATATGTGACCTTACATGTGTTGTTTTGACACAGATTTTTTACTCTACTTTTCGTGATCACTCACACAAATGCAAAGCTCAGTACAGCCCTCGCGAACTGTACCATGTTTATGCATTGTTTATACATTATCCAACAACAGACAGGTTTATATTCATTGTGACGGGTGATCTTCTGGCATTCGTAGCGCATGTCTGGGGTTGGGCTATGGAAAGGCACGGCGAGTCGTTGGCGATTAGCCTGGACATCGCCAAAGCCTTCGATAGATTCTGGCATGCTTCGCTCCTTTCCAAGCTTCCGGCATATAGTCTACCTCCTCAACTGTGCAGCTAGATTGCCAGATTTTTAAACGAGCGCCGAGTGCGGGTCCTCTGCGATGGCCAGGTTTCTCGCTTCTTGCAAGTGAATGCCGGGGTACCGCAGGGGTCCGTACTATCACCAACTCTCGTTCTTCTGCATATCAATGATATGCTATCCCTCGGGAACATTCATTGCTATGCAGATGACACACTACACGGGAGTTACTCGGTTCGTCCAACGGCGGGGCGATCTGACATTGAGGAGGACCTCGACAGCATCTCTCAATGGGGTACCGAGAACCTGGTCGAGTTTAATGCCCACAAAACACAGGCGTGTGCATTTACTGCGAAGAAATCCCCTTTCCTTCCCCTACCCTCTCTTCAGAATGCATTATTACCAATGAAGGACAACCTTGATATCCTTGGCATAGACATTCGTCGAGAGCTCAATAATAAAAAGCACATCGAAAGATGTATAGGGCTAGCTTCGCGGAAACTAGGAATACTGAATAAGGTAAAGCGATTCTTTACACCGGACCAGAGGTGTCTGCTGTACAAGACGCAGATTAGACCCTGCGTCGAATACAGCTCTCACCTCTGGGACGGCTCCGCGAAGTATCTGCTGGACGCTCTCGACGCTATGCCGCGACGGGCTATCCGTATTATAGATTGAGCTCGAGCCGCTAGCTCAGCGCCGAACAATAGCTTCCTTGGCCGCATTCTACCGTATTTATCACGGCGAGTGTTCTGAAGAGGTCTTCAATCTGATCCCTCTTCGTTCCGATCCCGAACAACCAGGCGAGCGGCGTCAATTTGGCGAACCAAATATAAAAACAAAAAGAAAAAGATCTTGAATGTGTGAGATGAAGGATCCCATTGGAGTATGCAGACACTATGACGTAACGGTACGGTAACAGTATGTATGTATGTACAGCAACAGAAAATCGTTTTAACTCCCATATTTCGCTAGTGACTTTGTTGGGCTTGTGTGAATGAAAATAAGTGTATTGTCGTTCTTCTACTTCCTTTTTTAATAAAAATGGCTCCATCGATGTTCAACGATGATTTCGCCAATGTCAGGGTAATTGCTTGTTATTTCCCGCACAGAAGAACTAATTACTCAACTAGTTCACAGTGCGGGACAAAGAAGCGTTGTTCAGTATAAGTGAGCGTCTGGGAACCCGATTTATGCGGAGCGCCAGAGCTAACCTAAAAAGTCACCAGGCTCAGCAAAAATCGAACTCACAAGCGTATTGTAGTTATCGGTGACTATGGCTATTATTGTTAGTCTCGTCCGTCTGTCTTTGGTGAGAATGACTTAAGGCCCAAGATAGAGAGCCCTTCCGTAACCTTGTTCATTTATAATTACTTTAATATACCTACAGCCTACATTATGGACGCTCTGCAAACGGAATGTGAAAAATGCTCTGACCATCATCGCACGAGTATTAAGAAAGTTATCAAATATGTGATGAAGCACGAACCGAAATATTGGCAAGAGGCTGTTGATAAATACGATCCAGACCACAAATACATACAGAAATACGAAAAGAACATAAACGAATGGCAAGAAGAAGATTAATTATTGTCAAACTTATATTTATGTTTTAATACTAATGACTAGCGGACGCCCGAGGCTTTGCTCGCGTGAAATAGTAAGAGTATTTATAGTTCCATTTCTCAATTCCCGCGGGAATACATTTCCGGAAGTAAAAGTTAAAGTCCCATTAAAATCGGTCCAGCCGTTGCAGAGATTAGCGGAAACAAACAGACAGACACAAATTTAAAAAATTACATTTTCTATGTAAGTATCGTAAATACTTTCATATGCATTTAGCATTATGATGAAAAGCTGTAAATTTGAAATTACACACAGATACTTCAATTTGATTTATCTGTATGGATGTTATGGATTTCGGGACTCAAACGCGTAAATCTAATTTAATACGACAATATGTCTGTCTGTCTGTCTGTCCGTCCGTCGCGTTTTTCAATTTACATACATTTGAATGAATTATATTATATATGTATTTGAGGCGATACAAAGTTCGCCGTGATAACTAGTTACTATTAAAATGAGTTCTGAACGCGTATTCTCTAAAAACCGCTTTATTTATGTTTATTTAAATTATTGACAGATAAATATCGAAATATTTAATTACTTATATTTTATATTGTCAGAGTTAGGTGTTTATATTTTACTTTAACACGGAAATTAACACGAATTACAGCGTACACACGCCCATAACCGGGTCAAAACGTCAGGCATTAAAGGGATGCTTACCTCTGCATATCTACACTGTATCTCGTGTTAATTAAAATGGTATGTCTATGTATGTATGTATGTAATACCTTTGTAATTTCTGGTATAATAATTATTATTTAGTTATCTATGTTAAAGTATGCTTTCTGTCCTTTACTTGTGTTCACTAATTTTAATTATCTTTCTACTTTTCAAATTATACTGGTAAGTATTGTCCACGTTTCTATTAAGTACTCAAACACCAATGACTACCCACATTTCACATAATAGTTTAAACAATTTATTTCCATCCAAAGGTTGCCTGTAAGAGATCGCTGTTTAGTGATAAGGCCGCCATTTGTACATTCTCATAAATTGTTTCGTATGCATAAGTATTTGTATATTGGTGTACAAAAAAGTGTAAAAAATAAATAAATAAAATTCCATTCTCGTGTTAAAATTTATATAAGTAGATTTTATATTACACGAAAGTGTAAATAGAGTTATTTATGTCAGATATACTTACCTCCCCAACGACGCGGGACTCTTATCCCCACCTAACCACTGAGGAGGCCACACAGGTGGTCAAAGTCCGCCGGGCGCCACTGGAAATACCTTCTGCGTCAGAGACGCCCGGCAATAATGATAATTTTGTGTATTTATATTTTACTGGTGTAATTTTAATGTGTGTTAATTTTATTGTATAGCTAATCTTCACCTTTTATTGACATATATTGCCTAAAGATTCACAATATACGAGTACATCATTAAATACTAAAAATATTTACATTACAAAATATCGTTTAAAAAATCCTCGGCGTCATTGCAGTCTGGAAAGGTTCCCAGAATGCTAGCTGTGTTGCCACGTTGGATGGCGATTCTTATTCTTAGGGCCAGAAAATAGGGCAGCTTTCTGGTCCTGAGAAGCATCGATTAAGCGTTTAGCAATGTATTGACATTCATACATAAATTATTCATCTCTCCCTTATTCATACACAAATATTACAAACACGCAAAAATTGTTACTAGGTACTTAAGTAATTTTGTAACTACAGAACTTTAACTTAACTAAATTTATTTATTGATCATTATTTTAATAAATAAATTTAAATGTTTCTAAGTAGGTATACAAAAAGATAAATTAATATTGGTTAATTATGAAATAAACTCACTTTATAGTTATTTAAACTGCGTTATTAATAACGTTAACGTTATTATTATAAACCTTGGAAATGTATTCGGGATATTTACCATGTATATTGTTGTCGAGTTTCCGATATTTCGGCACTATTGCAAGCGCCATGGCGTGATGGCGCCATCCTACGGCATGATGGTCGACTATGCAGTCCTGTGTTAGCCTCAAGATTGTTTTGTTTGATATTATGTGATAAATGTAATCTATGTAATGGAAGTGAGTAAGTGTAAAAAGAACACCTTTGATAATGCCTAAGGGCGAAACCGGTCAGGTGTTGGCAATAAAAATTGGGGAGCATGTGTACAAGTGACTTTATTTCATAATGTATTACTATATGTTTCACCAAGTGCCGACAATCAAAAGCATAAATTATAAATTAATATTGTTTTGTTTATGTAATTATTTTAGTTTGATATTAAGTTGACAAAATTATTTAACTACGTAAAAATAATTGTTATTTGTGTAAACAACCTTTCCATACATTTTAATTGTAGGTACTATATCTTTTTTTTATTAAGATAGAGTATTAAAACAATACCTTAATTATATTACAATCTAGCCTATTGACTAATGAGTAACTTATTTTGACCTAATATACTTTGTAAACAATAACTAAGAACGTGTCCAATAACACTTCACTTAGAGTATGTTAAGGCGAAGACACTTTGTTCATGTGTTCTTATCGCAGCACTTATCGCTACATTTATTTAGTTTGTCTCTATAACACTAAACTAACTCGAACGGTTTGGTCCGTTTTAGTCTTCTTAATAATTCAGTGACGTCTAGCAGCTGTATAGCCTCGACGTTCACGTTCACTTTAACTTAAGTATTGTTTTATATTAAAGAGCAACATTATAAACTACTATGTTTTTATAATAAAGAGCAACATTATAAACTACTATGTTTTTATAATAAAGAGCAACATTATAAACTACTATGTTTTTATAATAAAGAGCAACATTATAAACTACTATGTTTTATAATAAAGAGCAACATTATAAACTACTATGTTTTTATAATAAAGAGCAACATTATAAACTACTATGTTTTTATAATAAAGAGCAACATTATAAACTACTATGTTTTATAATAAAGACCAACATTATAAACTACTATGTTTTTATAATAAAGACCAACATCATAAACTACTATGTTTTTATAATAAAGAGCAACATTATAAACTACTATGTTTTATAATAAAGACCAACATTATAAACTACTATGTTTTTATAATAAAAAGCAACATTATAAACTACTATGTTTTTCAACCGACTTCCAAAAAAGTGAGAGGTTCTCAATTAGACTATGATTTTTTTTTAAATTGAAAGCTACTATTTTCCATGTGGTACCATTTCAATTTGGTCCCATTTCGACAATTCCACTTACGGTAATTTGAAGCCGGATCCTGTGTCAATTTGTGACGTGTATTTTTGAAAAAACATACTAAAATTGTAGAAATCTAACCAACCTAAGCCAAAATATAGACTTGTCTTGTTTCATTTAAATCGGATGAGCAGGATAAAAAAATATCGTCACAATTAGCTAGTTTTCTTATTATCGATTCCCGTGGGAACACATTACCGGCATAAAAAGCCTATGTTACTCGGGAATAATGTAGTTACATATCAGTGAAAGAATTTTCAAAATCGGTTCAGTAGTTACGGAGCTTATTAAGTTCAAACAATCAAATCTTTTCTCTTTATAATATTAAGTACGGATTCCACGAGAATAGACAAAAGCTAGTAACTAATAAGTAACATGTTTTCACATTATAATTACTTACTAGCTGTTGCCCGCAGCTCCGCCTGTGTGTTATAGTTTTCTTGATCACCAGTTACTGATTTATTATGTACAGCTGATGTTGCCCGCAGCACCGCCTGCGTGTCACTTTAGATCGACATAACTTTTTTATTTATGAACCGATTGAAATAAAACAAACCTTAAATGTTAAGTTGAATAAACCACAACGCAATACTGAAAACCACATTCAAATCGGTTAAGCCGTTTCTGAGATTTGCGTGTTCAAACATTCAGACAAACAGACAAAAATTCTAAAAACCATTATTTTGAGTTCTATTGCGTTCATATAGCCCCCCTACAACAGTTTCTCTATTATATCTTCGATGTACAGACCTCGACCACTTACAATTTTATTATATGTATTGATTATAATAATATCTTCCTATAATATGTGGCTTAAAGTAGGTAATATGCAAAATGGCCGCGAAATATAGTATATGAACATGTTCACGACAACTCGCGTGCATAATGTCAGTTAGAAATCACTGGAAACATGCAAATTCCATTTTACTAATTAGGAACTTATTAGGTGCTAGCTACTACCCTGACTTCGTCTGCGCAAAGTTAGTACTACTAGTAGTTTATTTTATACTTCCATGTACCAACTATCTAAGTCTATAATACATTGTACCTATGCATATATTTAAGCAAAGGAAAAAGTAGTCTTACCCACTACCCACACAGATAATATTAATTACACCGCTTTTCACTACTTAAATACAAATTAAAAAACATTTATTTTATGTTTGTCTGTTTTTCCGACTAACCTCTAGAGCGGTTGGACCGATTTTAATAGGACTTTCACTGGCGGTCGTGGCGGATAGCTACAACACAGGCTACATTTTATCGGATTATTCCACTATGTTCACCAGGGTGATATCACCTAGGTGAACAAAGTGGAATTGATTAGTCTACTTTGATCACCTCGGAAATAAATCACCTGACCCAACACGCCTATTATGATATAACTCCAATTTTTAATTTTTATTTTGTATGTGTCTAATAAATAATAATCGATACCGTAAAAAACCCAATATTTTTTGCACTAATTTAAAAAAGTATTATTTTTTACTGTCTTTAATAAGATTTATCATATTAATAAATAGGGTACTAAAATTATTAACATTGGCAACATTAGCGATAACATTTATGCCATTGAAGGTAGTTTTAAATGTTGCAGTAGTTTTATTTGCATCTGTCCACTAGCCATTTTCTAGATAAACTCCGATAATTATTTAATTGTTTTTTAATATAAATACTTTTCAAAATAACTTATTCTACAGCAATCTGCTATAAAATTGTATATTTTATAACAGATTGCTGTAGAATAAGTTATTTTTTGTGTTCTTGCTGATTTAAACTATCAGATTTTTTCTCCCAAAAAAAATACATATTCATTATCCTATAAACATTGGGTTTTATTTTACAGTACCGATTTACCCATAAGATAGATACAAGTTTTGAGGTGATTTATTTCCGAGATGATCAAAGTAGACTGATCTATTCCACTTTGTTCATCTAGGTAATATCACCCAGGTGATTTATTTTCAGAAATAAATCACCTGGGTGATATCAAACAAATATAACAAAGTGGAATTGATTAGTCTACTTTGATCACCCCGAGGTGATCAAAGTAGACTAATTAATTCCACTTTGTTCACCTTGGTGATATCACCCAGGTGAACATAGTGGAATAATCCATTTTATCCATGTATTTCCGCGGGAATCGGGATCTATTTATAAACATTTTTTTTAGGGTTCTCGGTGGACAATATAAATTGGCTCACAAGAACTGCAACGTGTACGGCCTACTCTGAGTTCAGTGTAGAAAACAAGTATCATAATGGTTGATGAGTCAAGGCTATACGGAAGTTGAAGACCTACTCACCGTATCAATATTGTAACTGATGTAACTAACTCACGCGCGCACGCACACACACACACACACACCACACACACACCCATACACACACACACACAAACTAATTTAAATATTTTATTTTTACCATAGTTAATTTCGTTTTAATTATTATATTTCATGTAACAATGGACTCGTTGAATTATGCTGTGTGAGTGATTCTACGTACCTATTAACACTTGAGGCTGTATTGTATAGCAAATCTGTGGGGCCTGGTATCCCACAACACAAGTTAACTCTTATAGTGGGTGCCAGGGTTTCTCTTTTGGTGTTGTTTCATTGTCTTTAACAGTAAATTATTTTAAGATCATCTCATGTATTGTTTTTGGTAAATAAATAAATAAAAAACTTTTTCACGCGTCCAGGATTGTTTTATATAAATATACAAATTTCTATAAAATTGTGTAAAAAAATCCTCCACGTCATTACTAACTGGGAAGGTTCTCGAAATGCTGGCTCTGGTACATAAATTATTGATTTATCTGATAAATCTAAAATGCTGTTCTACCAGCCACAATAAATACAGATGTGCCACAGCGAAGCGCGGCAGGGCAGAGCAAGCTTAATAAAGTGTAAATTCTAATTAAGAACTCCATGTTTCTAATTAGATATTCTGTTTGCTTGTTGTACTGTTTTATTCAATCTGGCAACTTTATATAACAATGGACTGTAACTACCTAACATTTCTGTAAAAGTCTAAGTATTTTACTTAGAGTTACTACTGAGTCTCACCAAAATCGTATACAAATTATCATATTCTATTTCCTCAAAGGAGTATGTATAGGTACATTACGCACCCACAATATGCGAGTATTAGTAAATTTAATACCATAACTCGGCACCATGTAACTATATAAAATCAACCATTATGTAGTATACTGGTGTTCACTTAAAAAGAACGCAGGGCGAGAGTGGGAGGTGTGTGTTCGAGCATCGGTAATCTCGTTTTTACTCGCTGTTACCGCCATATAGATCGATAAATCGTCTACTGCGCAGCATGAAAATCAGCGTTATTTTTGTGTGAAGCGAGGTATATCCGAATCTAATTTCTAACGTCACACTTATAATTTCTGCAGTCCTGCAGGGTCATTCATAACCGTCCGAAACTGCCGTTCTCGATACCTAGCGGTAAGTTGTCTCTTCGGATGCACAAACGCTATTCAGAGGTCCGTAAATGCATCTAAGAATCGAGCAAGATAAGCGCCTCTCGATAGAGCTTGTGAATTGCATTTTTGGATCCGTTCGGTTTGGTGATCGACCTCGGTATGTGCTGTTATATCCGAGATGACAACTTATCGACTGGTTGTGCTAGCTGGTCCGTGCAATCGCATTTATGTACCGACATAAATTTCATAAGTGTAAGGGTCCCACCAAGGTCTTCACTTGTATAGGTGAGTCAACCTCACCTACAAGTGGTGCACCTGCCGTTGAACAGACAAGGCTCTGACAAGCAAAAGTTCCCGATAAGCGGTAATAGGCTCACCACCACAACGGATTTTATGTAGTACTAGCTGATCGCCGCAGCTCCACCCGCGTGATTTAGTTTACTCGTTCCCGGTTCCCGTGGGAACACATTACCGGGATAAAAAGTAGCCTATGTTACTCAGGGTGAATGTAGCTTTCCAATGGTAAAATAAATTTTGAAATCGGCACAGTAGTTTTTGAGTTTATTCATTAAAACATAAACACAAAAATACAAATCTTTCCTCTTTATAATAGTAGTATAGATGTAAGTATATACATTTCCAAATACAGTTTTAAAAATTATCTTACACGTGTTAAAAGTTACCTGTAAACTATATTAATCACAAACACACAGAACCAGTTATATTTTAAAGGGACCCTCAGCAGGATAGGTCTCGTAAATCAACAAAGTAAATTAAATAACCGAGGTTTGTTTATGTCATATTCTAATTGTTTGTTTTGCAACCGACTTTCAAAAAAGGAGGAAGTTCTCAATTCGACTGTATGTTTTTATTTTTATTATGTTTGTTACCACATCACTCTACTATTGGGTCTCATTTCGGTTATTTGATGTCGGTTGTTGTGTTAATTTTTGACGTATATTTTGGTTGTTATTATGCTGGTAGTACAGAACTAACTAGACGATTCGGATTAAAATTACTTTGTGGCAAGTGACGTAGTGTGTGGCTATTGATACTAGAGTCTACCTGGAAGGCGCTTAATAGACTGCGGACTCAGGTTGGCCGATCCAAAGACAACCTATCCAGATGGGGATACATTGACTCTAGTGAGAGTCAGTGTGATTGTGGTCTGGCACTACACACCATGAACCACATGCTCTCGTGTCCGGGTTGCCCGGAGTCTTGTAATTTAGAGGACCTATACGAGGCCAAGCCAAATGCGATATGCGTCGCAGAGCACTGGGCCAAGGCGGTTTAGTAAAAATTTTGTGTTGTCCATCGACACGAAAAGAAGAAGATACTAGAGTCACCGGTTTGATTCGTGAATCGGAATAAAAGTCTTCTTTCAGAGGCACTAATGTTACGCTGTCTACCTGACGCAAAGACAAGGCGATAGCATCGAAAGTAGCCCACAAGTTAGAAGCAATGATAAAAAGAACGAATATTCGTGAATCAACTCTTTACGGGTTTATACAGTTCGCGAGGCGCATGCTGAGCTTTGTATTTGTTGTGTAAATAAACGTACGTGAACGTATATGTGACCTTACATGTGTTGTTTTGACACAGATTTTTTACTCTACTTTTCGTGATCACTCACACAAATGCAAAGCTCAGTACAGCCCTCGCGAACTGTACCATGTTTATGCATTGTTTATACATTATCCAACAACAGACAGGTTTATATTCATTGTCTGTGACATCGATAGCCACACGCATAAGCGTTGACATAGGGTGACGTGTGTCACTGGTGACGTGTGACACATTATGACATGGCAGGAAATACGTGATAGAAACCAGACAAGCGCGTTGTAAGTACGCACCTGGTTCACTATTATACTAGACATTTGAACCCTACCCAGGTACATTATATTATTAACATCACAATATCGCAAAATGTAAGACGCATAATTGTGGGATGGCACTCAAAGATGCTACTGAGGCGAGCACATTGCCTCAGTGTATCTGATTTTCAGTACCACCCGCAATGAAGTGCCTCTTCACGCTCAGCTTGAAGAACCCAGGATTGTATGAGAGGCAACATGTGCGCAGGCCGGGCGTTCCAGGTCAATATTGTTCGGTATAATGTAAACTATTCCAAACGAGCTTGGCATCAGTACGGTCGTAAATATTATTTCGTAGCAATTGTAGCAGGTGTTACAAGCAGCGTAGCAATTCGTAGAAGTCTGTAATATTTATGAGCTACGACTTAAGCGTTATGTAAGTTCGTAGACACTGGTGCTATAATGTTACACATGCCATATAACATAATTTATTTATTTACTACCAGGTAGGTACATACACAGACATCAGATCGCTTATATGCTAAATGTAATGCTATGTTATTTATGTAGTAAGTATAAATCTGATGTCCAATTATGAATGTACACATGTACCTTTGTACCGAAGTCTGGATGTTTCCTATGTTTAATATGTATGTATTTACAAAAAAATGTATTTCAGTAGTTATATCAGTTTAACTAGTACTCATATCACAAGCTCTGCTTAGTTTGAGACTAGATGGCGTTGTGTGAATTGTCCTAACATATTTCTTTATTTATTATTTATTATACATTTAAAAGAAAAGTTAAAACTAAGGTAACATTACACTATACTTCAAACTGGTAAATATTATTTTTATTTTAAACTAAATGAATACAACAGAAAACAAAACCACAAGAGTGACACCACACCAAACACCAAATACTGCCTCAAGGTCACGACTGGGGTTGCTGAAGTCGTGGGTCGGATACGGCGGCTGGGACAGGACGTGGCACTGAATAAGTCCGAGGCTCTGTGTTTTCACGGACCTCGGCGCGGGCCACCTCCTGGATCCAGCATAAATGTAGGGAGCGTTAGCATCGGCATCGAGCCCTCCATGAAGTATCTGCTCGTATATAGTATCGGCTCGTACTCGATGGCCGGTGGAACTTCGGACCACTTTTCCGAAGTTTGGTCCCCAAAGTGACGGGGGCAGCAGCCGCGCGACTGATGCCTAACTTAAAGGGACCCAACGCTTCCTGCAGGAGACTGTACCTGGGGATCGTGCGGAGTATGGCCGTATACGGGGCTCCCGTATGGGCGGCGAGACTGACGGCCAACAACGCTGCTATATTGCACAGATCGTTGAGGACCTGGGCCGTCAGGACAATAAGAGGGTACCGCACGATCTCTCTAGAGGCTGCATGTCTCCTAGCCGCGACCCCTCCATGGGACCTGGAAGCGAGAGCCCTTGCGTCATTGTTTCAATGGCCCAAGGAGGCGCTGGAGCGGGACCACAGGCCTGCGTCTCGAGAAATCGAGGCCCAGCGGTCCCGTCTCCGCCAGAATCTCATGGAGACATGGAAGGTGCGACTTGAGCAACCTAAGTGGGGAACCACCACCATCGCGGCGGTGATACCGATCATGGAGGACTGGCTGCAGAGGCAGCACGGTGGCCTCACGTACCGTGCGACACAGATCATCACCGGGCACGGAAACTTTGGTGGGTATCTGTTTCGCATGCATCGTGAGGTCACAGTCGCGTGTCAACACTGCGAGGCTTCCGGCGAAGACACGGCATTCCACACGTTGGTGGAATGCTCAGCGTGGGCAAGTCAGCGCCGGGACCTCGTTGTGGGCCTGGGCGTGGATACTCTCTCACTGGAGACCATGCTACGAGCCATGGTCTCTAGCGAGAGCCAGTGGAACGCGGCCGTTTCTTTCTGCGAGCAGGTCATGCTCGTGAAGGAGACGGCCGGAAGGGCGAGGGAGCGTATCCTCCCCGCTGAGTTCCGAAGTCTGCGGCGAGGGCGCCGCATACGTGACTACGCCCAGGACCATCGACCTCCATGATCGGGGCCTGAGGACGATGGATTAGCAACCCACCGTCCCTACAGAAGCAGGCTAGAAGGGCTGCGTGATGTGGGGCTTCACCCCATGCACGCCTTCACTCACCGACGAGGATAAAACCCGACCCTAGAGATGCGGGGTAACACCCGACCACCACGCAGTGGCCACTCAAGTGACCAAGGTCCACCGGGTGCCACTGGGAATTCTTTCAGTATCTACCGGAGGCACTCGGCAATGGACGTAGGTGCGGCCGCAGCCACAAGCCACGGATTAAAAAAAAAAAAAAAAACACCAAATACTGCACGTAGCACTGCAGAAGCACAGGCCGTATACCTCGGCACGCTATTCTAAACGACATAATTCGTAGGGCTCTTTCCACCGCAGGTCTTCCGGCCGTACGTGAACCAAATGGTTTAGCACGAAGCGATGGAAAGAGACTGGACGGTATGTCGTTGCTACCGTGGAAGATGGGAAGGCCTTTGGTGTGGGACGCTACATGCGTTGACACCTTAGCACCTTCACAGCTTCCAAGCACATCCGGATGTGCCGGCGCTGCTGCTGCATCGGCTGAAGGCCTCAAACGGCGTAAATACGTAGGTCACACTATAAGTTTTGCGTAACTTAAAAAAACAACATGTTAAAACCAAAATATTATGTTTATTGCTTTTCAAAATACTCTCCTTTACATTTTAAACATTTTTTCATGCGATCGAACCATTTTTTAAAACAGGAGAACCACATCTGAAGGCATGTTTTCTACGTGCTGATTGAACGCTATCACTGCCTCTTCGGAGTTGGTAAAAGTGAAACCTCTCATCAAATTTTTGATTTTGGGGAAAATACAGAAATCACAGGCTGCTAGGTCGGGGCTAGGCACAGGATGGGTGACAGGACGAGTTGTACTTTTTCGGAAGCTAAAAATGACTTTGTTTTGTTGGCCGTGTGTGAAGAAGCGTTGTCATGATGTAGGAGAACGCGGTTTTTGGGTCGTTTTTCGCAAACTTTTTCTAACACCCTTTTTTTTTTTTTTTAATTCCGCGGTCAAAGCCCGCGGCCGCTTTAACGTCCGTTGCCGGGCGTCTCTGGTTACAAGCAGGACGTATTTCCAGTGGCGCCCGGCGGACTTTGACCACCTCCGTGGTCTCTGGGTTAGGTCGGGATAAGAATCCCGCGTCGTTGGGGTAGGGTTTTATCCCGCGTCAGTGAGTGAATCTGGTTGCGTGCTATGGGGCAAAGGCCCCGCAGCACGCAACCCTTCTAGCCTGCTTCCCTAAGGAAGGTGGGTGGCGATCCCGCCGTCCTCAGGCCCCGATCATGGAGGTCGATGGTCTTGGGCGTAGATGAGTCTGCGGCGCCCTCGCCGCTGACTACGGAACTCGGCGGGAAGGGTACGCTCCCTCTCCCTATCGGCCGCCTCCTTCGCGAGCATGACTTGCTCGCAGAAGGACACGGCCGCGTTCCACCTACTCGCGCTGGAGACCATGGCTTGGAGCATGGTTTCCAGCGAGAGGATATCCACGCGCAGACCCACTACGAGGTCCCGGCGCTGACTCGCCCACGCTGAGCACTCCACCAACGTGTGGAGTGCGGTGTCGTCGCCGGAAACCTCGCAGTGTTGACACCGGGGTGTGATCTCACGATGGATTCGAAACAGATAGTAACCGAAGCATCCATGCCCGGTAACGATCTGCGTCGCACGATACGTGAGGTCACCATGATGCCTCTGCAGCCAATCGTCCATGATCGGTCTCACCGCCGCGATGATGGTGGTACCCCATCTGGGTTGCTCAAGTCGCACCCTACATGACTCCATGAGATCCTGGTGGAGTTGGGACCGCCGGTCCTCGATTTCTCGAGACGTAGGCCTGTGGTCCCGCTCCAGCGCCTCTTGCGCCATTGGAACAATGACGCAAGGGCTCTCGCTTCCAGGTCCCATGGAGGGGTCCCGGCTAGGAGACATGCAGCCTCTCCGGAGATCGTGCGGTACCCTCTTATTGTTTTGTCGGCCAAAGTCCTCAACGGTCTATTAAGGAGCGTTGAGTTGTTGGCCGTCAACCGCGCCGCCCATACGGGAGCCCCGTATAGGGCCATACTCCGCACGATCCCCAGGTACAGTCTCCTGCAGGAGGCGTTGGGTCCCTTTAGGTTGGGTATGAGTCGCGAAAGCGCGACTGATGCCCCCGTCACTTTAGGGACCAAACTTCGGAAATGTGGTCCGAAGTTCCATCGGCTATCAAGTACGATCCCTAGGTACTTCATCGAGGGCTTGATGCCGATGCTAACGCCTCCCACATTTATGCTGGAACCTTCAGGTGGACCGTTCCGAGGTCTGTGAAAGCACAGAACCTCGGACTTGTGCAAGGCCATCTCCAGTCCCAGCCGCCGTATCCGACCCACGACTTGAGCAACACCCGTCGTGACCTTGAGTGCTGCCTCCTGGTACGTTGCACCCCGCGCCGTGACGAGGTTATCGTCGGCGTAGCACGTTACGCCGACGCCCTCAGGCAACGCACCCCGCAGCACCCAGTCGTAGCCGATGTTCCACAGAAGCGGCCCCAGGACCGACCCCTGTGGAACACCGCACGACACATCTCGCCGAGCTGGCCCGAGCCAGCTGGGGAAAGCTATGGCCCTCTCCGAGAGATAGGCCCCGGCAATACGACGGAGGTAGAGGCGTTCCGTGATACACGAGCGCCTCCCTAACGCAGCTCCATGGCAAGGTGTTGAAAGCCTTGGCGATGTCAAGAGACACCGCCATCACCACCTTGCCCTGTGAGACTGCTTCCTCCGTCAGGCTCTTCACGCGCATGATCGCGCTCACGGTGGAGCGTCCCCGACGGAAACCAAACTGGTTATCCGCCAGGTCTGGCCCCACACTCGTGAGATGCTCGACGAGGCGTTCCGCGATAATTCGCTCAAAGATCTTACACACCTCGTCGAGCAACACGATCGGCCGATATCCGGACGGTGAGTCCACCGGCCCGCCTTACGGATCAGGACCAGTTTCCCCGTCCTCCACACCTTGGGAAACAGGCCCCTTTCTAGGCATGCGCTATTTCTAACACCCCGGGTAAACAAATGGTAGAATACCACTCGGCATTAACACTCTTTTGATCTTCAAGTGGAATTGTACAGATGGGACCCGTAGCTGAGAAAAAAAACGCGATAATTTTTTTACCAACGTTTCTCGCCTGCCTCACTTTTGTTGGCTTGTTCTCATTTTCAAACACCCATTCAAAAAGATTGCTGTTTTTTTTTTGGGTTCAAAACAATAAATCCATGTTTCGTCTCCTGTGACAATGTCATAAACAGCATTAGAATGTCCGTGGTCGTACTTCAGTAGCATCTGTGAGCACCATTCCACGCGAGCCCGCTTCTGCTCCGCTGTCAGTTCATAAGGGATCCAACGACAACAAAGTTTCCAAACTTTCAATTCTTCGAGTAAAATTTTCTGGATTTGACTCATACCAATCCCCAATAGTCCTCGAATTGTCTCATAGGTAATCCGCGGGTTTTCTTCAATTAATAATTACAATATTTAAAACTAAAATTGCACTTAAATATTGAATGGAATCAGGCGTTACCTGGCGAAAGTCCATGATAAAACAATCAGTTTGAGACAGTCTTGAGAATGAGAAACAGAACAGCTGTTCTCTTTGAGACAGTCTTGAGAATGCCTCGTGAGTAGGTGAAACATATGTCGACTAGGTGAAACATATGTCGATTTACAATGTCTTCTATTTAGCGAAATTAGTGCAATTATATAAAAATTCAACATCTTACCCCATTGTTTTCAAATTGCACTGTTTTAAAATGCTGCGACTTCATAGTTTGGTACTATTTAAAGTAAACTGGGTATAGATATTATTATGTTTGCACTTTGAGACTAAGGCGAAGGATAAATTGTTACTTAATCAAAAACACTATCTATTGATAGTCGTTAAGTCGTGTTTACATTTTATCAAGTGTTAAGTGCTAGTGCAACAAATTTTACTAATCACTTAATAGTTGCAAGTAGAATATTTATTCTTAACTTTATCCAAATTGTACACGGCGTGTTAGTGAAACCTGTTAATTTGGAGTTAGAAACAGAAACTTTAATAGTGTACAAAAAAGTTAAACAGACGTTTAACACGGGTTTAAAAAAAGTCCAATTACAAAACATATTTTAGGCAATGTTTAGAGTTAAACACTCCTTCGACAGTTTGAAATTAAACACGTGCAAGGGCTTGTCTACGGCGCGTTTAAAAAAGATCTGTTTGTGACAGTTGTGTTGAATAAGTTGAATTTCCGTTGAGAGTTTTGTAAAATTAATAGATCCGAAGAATGGATTTCAGCTTTGTTGATTCATTTGATTATATTGATATGGAAGATTTGGATTACATGGAAGCTTTTCGAGATACTCAGACAAACCACACGCGAATCAACCCGTTTGAACATTACGACGACCTTTTGTTCAAGAGGAAGTATCGGTTTAGTAACTATTTTGCGGGAAAATATTTGATTTAATAAAAGAAGATCTTCCATCGGACCGTCGAGGTGTAGCTATAGAGCCTCAGATACAAGTGGCCTGTGCACTACGCTGTTGGGCGCGTTATGAGTCAAGTGTGTTAAAAGTACCTAATCAAGTTACCCATACTTAAGTATTTTATTGTGGCATTAAATTAATCACTTTCATTTATAAAAAAAAATCTGACAGATCACTTGACAGAAGACACGTTACGTTCCGTTTCTCAATTCCAATCACTTACTCACGACGTATGAGCAAAAGTATCGGTGTTCCTTTCTCAAAATCCATGTTGCTAATGGTTTGAATGAAATTGAGCGGTTAATATAATATAACCTGATTGAATAGTCATCATCAATGGCAGTTTGAAGCTTAAAATACACTGGTCCTTCACACTTCCTTCTTACGACGTCTGACGTTAACATTATCTATGCGCTATAACTTTAAACGTGTGTGACAGCGTCGTACGCGAGGGAGAACACGCGAGTCTGGCGCGGTGACGCGTAAGGCAGTCTGGTGAATGACCAGTGTGTTCGTTACCATACAAATTGTATAGGCCAGATCCTGTTCAAATGTCATTATGCGTAGTGTACGTCGCATGTGAAATATGAGTTTGACCGTCCCTTTAAGCTGTTCAATATGACTGCTTGAACAGTGTAGGTATGACCTTAGTGTGTACTAAATATCAGCAGCGAGTAATACTACCAGGGTAAGCAATATCCGCATTGCTTCAACAACCCCTTAGCTTATGTACTTATGACCGTACTCGTTTAAAATGTCAAATAAAATTAAATATTTACATTGGCGTGTACAGAGAAGATTATAAACATTTCAATGCCATGTCGTGAGCCAACTAATGTATTCTTATACATATTTGCACGCAATTATAATTATTCGGTTAAGTAGCTTTTGCCTGTAGGGTATAATATTAGTATAGAGATATTGTTCCGTTCACCATTTAAACTTTATACTTTACAATCGACTTCCAAAAAGGAAGAGGTTCACAATTTGACTGTTTTTTTAAATGTTTGTAACCTCATATCTTCGGAATGGGTGAACCGATTTTGAAAGTTTAAGGAAGCTACTACTTCCCAAGTGGTACATTTCAATTTGGTCCCATTCCGACAGTTATTTGATCCCGTTTGAAGTCCGACTTTTAAAAAAGGAAGATGTTCTCAATTCGACTGTTTTTTTTTATGTTTGTTACCTCAAGTCTTTGGATTGGGATAGCTAATTTTGAATTACCTACTTCCCAGGTCCTATTTCAATTTGGTCCCATTCCGACAATTATTTGTTCCCAATTTCAATTTGGTGCCATTCCGACAATAATTTGGTCCCATTTCACTTTGGTGCCATTCCGACAATTATTTGGTCCCATTTAAATTTGGTCCCATTCCGACAATTATTTGGTCCCATTTCGGTAATTTGAAGTCGGTTGTTGTCAATTTTTGACGTGTATTTTCTATAAGTTATACGTTAAGCTCAGCACAGGGCTGTCTCACACATGTAAAGCCGCATGAAAACTGGTTCAGTCTCTTCAGAGATAAGCAAAAACATTACACACATACAGACACACTATTTCAATATATTATTATACCAACTATTCGTCGGCGATTGGTCACGAGCTAGTCGTAGCCATAGACTATAAAGCGAAGAAAATTAAAACTTTATAAAATGTCGCATACGACTAAAAAACCGGCCAAGTGTGAGTCGGACTCACGCACAAAGGGTTCCGTAGGTACCAAAACGGCAAACAAAAACACGTTTTTTGTATGGGAGCCCCCCTTAAATATTTATTATATTCTGTTTTTTAGTATTTGTTGTTATAGAGGCAACAGAAATACATCATCTGTGAAAATTTCAACTTTCTAACTCTCACGGTTCTTGAGATACAGCTCGAGACAGACGGACGGACAGCGAAGTCTCAGTAATAGGGTTCCCGTTTTACCGTTTGGGTACGGAACCCTATATAAAATGTCGCACACGACTATAAAATTACTACGATAGGAGACTGACGCGATTGCTTTGGGAATACAACGGGGTATTTTATTAACAATTCAATGTTTATTACACGAACTGGTTTGTTTCATTTATATTCGACGCGGGAATTGAGTAGGAACCTAGTACTCTACTGTAAGTTATAATAATTAATAAGCTTTGATTAATTAATTATAACTTTGGGCATTTATCATTTTATTTATCTGTATATTGTTCATCTTCAGCTTTGGTGGCGTGGTCGGTAGTGCATCCGCTTTCGACGCCCGAGTCTCGGGTTCGATCCCCGGTCGAGAAAAACTTTGTGTGAAGACAGATACGTTTGTACCGAAATCTGGATGTTTCCTATATATAAAATGCATGAATTTACAAAAAAATGTATATAAGTATTTATATCAGTGTATCTAGTACTCATATCACAAGCTCTGCTTAGTTTGAGACTAGATGGCGTTCTGTGAATTGTCCTAACATATTTATTTATTTATTTATTATTTATCTAGGCTAAAACGTGGCAACACAGCCAGCATTCTGGGAACCTTCCCAGTCGGCAATGACGCGGAGAATTTTTTAAACGATATTTTGTAATGTAAATATTTTTAGATATAATTATGTATTTTGTAATTCTTATTGTAAATAAATATATAAAACGTCTCTAACTAAGCAGATAACGATTTATCGGTTTAGGTATGATTAAGGATAACTAAAACTGTCAAGTGCGTGTCGAGCCACGCATATATAAGATATATATAAGATAGGGTTCCGTAGTTACCAATAAAAGGCTCTATAACTCCTGAACTAACAGAGTTGTACCATCCGATATGGTTTTCGTTCAAACTTCATTACATGGACGACCATCATGAATTTTTCAGGTTCTTCACGCCAGCCGTTTAGATTTTAGAAAGGGATACGCTCTGTTCGAACAAAAAATGCACTTTAAAGGTGAATATCTTGCAAACGGACACCTAAATCAAAAAGTATCTTAGCAAACTTTAAATATTTTACAAAGACCTATATATACCCATATGATACCCCACACGTTGGGGTAGACGCGAGGAAAAAAAATCATCCCCACTTAACTTGTAGGGGAAAAAGTACCTCAAAAAAAATTTTTTTTCATAATTTTATTTTAGCACTTTGTCGGAATAGTATATATGTTACGGCTAATACCGCCTAGTTTTAGCTGGTTAGAACTAACTAACCTAACCTAACCTAACCTTTGAAGAAGTGGTCAGCTCCCTCTTCCCTGCGCGGGAAGAGTGGTCCCCCCCCCCCAATGGCACCAAGCCAGGAGTCGTCGAATGACGAGGTCATCCCACCCGTTTCTGGCGCCGAGCTGGGGGTAGCGGTTCTCAAACTTAAGCTGAGGAACCTATTTGGGCGGATGCCCTCAGCGCCGCGAGCGTGGTCCAGCTGCGACGACCGCCGCGGATCGCGGCGCAGAGGGCTGCACGGGCGTACCGCACCGTGTCTTTCGAGGCGGCGTGCCTGTTAGCACAAAGTCCCCCTTGGGATCTCGAAGCAGGGGTCCTTAAGAGGGTCTACGAGGAGGGCGCCATGGTGCGACAACAAGGAGGTCGCCCGTTGCCGGAGCATGTCGATCGCTGGAGACAGGAGGCTCGCAACGATCTGTTCCGGCAATGGGCCTTCAGATGTGCGGCTCCGACCGCGAGCCGAGTGCTCGTGGGGGCCATCAGTCCCGTGCTCCGCCAGTGGGTGGAGCATGCGCAGGGTCTCCGACCTACTTCCTCACCCAACTTCTCACGGGTCATGGCTGTTTTGCCAAATTCCGTGGTGGGGATCCTGTCGGAGCCCATTGTCATCACTGCGCAGGCGGTGCCGTAGATACGGCGGAGCATACGCTCGCTGTGTGCGCCGCCTGGGACACGCAGATGTTGGCCCTCACGGGCATCATCGGCAGCGTAGGTTCGCTGCCGGCCGTCATTCTCTCTATGGCCGGCAGCGAAGAATGTTGGGCCGCCGTCGCCTCCTTCGCTCGGGAGGTGATGGCGGCAAAGAGAGGCCCTGCTGGAACGGGAGCGTGCAGGCCGCACGCTTCCGCCCCGCCGGGCACCAGTCAGGGGGCGACGGCGTATTGCATACGCCCAAGCCCCCGACTGATAGGCCGTGGGCGGTGGGTCAGGGGGCCCACCGCTCACGCGAAAGGCCCTGAGGAGTCCGACGCCCCTTATGTGTTTCGGGGGCGTCGCTACTATGTTGTATGGGGGGGGTTCAGCCCCACCGTGTTGAGCTCGAAAGACCGCCCCTTTTCCGGGCCGCCGTTGCTTAACAGTTTCTGTCTATCCGGCGGCCCGGCTAAGGCGAAGGAGAAACACCGTGGATAGGTTTTAGTGGGTAGTCCGGCCCGTTTTACATCCTAGGGCCGGGAGTCCCACACGAAGCCGTCTCGCTCCCCCCCGCAGCGAGACGGTGAAGTGCGTAAATGCATCACCGACCACGTAAAAAAAAAACCTAACAAAACCGGCTAAAACTAGGTGCAGCCGCACTTCGGGTATTAGCCGTAACATATACACGTATTCGTTTAAAATTTCATCTTTCTAGCACTAACCGTTTGGGAGGTAAGTCGAGGACATGACGAAACTATAAGGGTTCCGAGACTTACTACGGAACCCTAAAAATTTCATTAGGTAAATAAATATTTAAGGGGGCTTCCATACAACAAACGTGATTTTTTTGCCGTATTTAGAGATGCGTGCGCGAGTCAGACTCGCCCGCCGGTTTTTTAAAACACCGATTTGTAAGCGTCCGGGAAACGCCTTTACATTGTTTACTTTAAATATTCAGAACGGCTTTCCGATATTATCATAGTCATTGTGTAAGCTTAAAATATTGCGGGCAAATTGAAATTAATGGCCGTAACCAGAATATTTAGGTAAATGGTAACTGCGTTTGCTGTCACACTATAATTTGAAGTCTGTAGCAGGTGAAGTCAACCTTACCCACCGGCGGTTCAGCGGAGGCTCACGAGACAATTGGATGGTATCCCAGGGCGCCAGTTCACATATGAACGGTGTGTGTGATGATTGGAGAATTCAATAAGGTACCACAGTTAGAGGGTTCACAGAGAGTATAATTTATAAGCTTACAATATTGAACAATATATATTGAATTTGGTTGTACAGTTAACACAAAAAGGGTAGGTATGTAGCTGCTAGCCTACTTCTTAAATCATAGATTATAGGTACAGTAATTATTTTAAACTTGACCTTTATATTATGACGCTAGTTCTTGAAACTGGAGTAGACAGAATTATGGATGAAGAACACAGGATTAGATGGTGAGCAAAATACTTAGCTTAATTGTTATGGTTCACGCGGTCAGCTGGGATTGTCAGGGGGCGCACGTGCTGTGGTCCTGTGAGCCCAAGACGACCTCGCGTATCCTTGCCGTAGAATGTTTAGGCTATTTCGGTACTGCTCCAGAAACGTCGACTACCCTTGCAATTCTGCTCCAAAACACCGGACATCAGTAACACTATCAAGAAACGCCCTTTGGAATGCCTAAAACAGAAAAATGCTTCCACGTTGTCCAAGTCGAATGGGAGGGAACACTCCCAGCCTCTTGAGATCACGTTCGATAGGACGCTTGAAAAGTATCGACAATTGCTTCGACTCAATTTATATTATTCCCAGTAAAATAACTTCTTCCAGACTTGTAGGTTAAGTATCAGACAGATGTAGTGATCTAGAGATATTTTCACTAAAGTATCCAGCAGTGGAAAGAGACCCACGACAGCTCGCGCCGGCTTTTTATCAACTCCGAGGTGTTTCTAGATTCTTCCTTTACTGCAAAAACTAGTTCTAACCACTTTTCTACAAGCAAAACTTATCGTCAGCCGGAAACACCTCTATGGACAAAACGCAAAATCGTTGACACATTTTTTTTTTAAGGAAATTTTATGATCTGGCTAGATATTACTTTGCCCAGTTCCCACTAAATCCTCTAGAGTGCGCTATACAATTTGTATAACACCGTATGGTAAATGAATAATAGTCAAGACTTGACGTTTGTCGAGTTGACATCTATACATCAACTGACACTAATGACGTTCATAATATCATTACAAATTTTTGTTTACGTTTTGTGAGTGCAATGAAATTACGATGTTACACCACCCCTCCCCTTAAGAGGATTTCCTGTGGGGAAGTATAACCATCACAAGGAAATTCAGAACGAAACACAGTGAGTGACTAAAGTCAAAGAGCTTAATCCTATCCAAACGTTAGCCTAAATTAACGATTTGTATCATGTCCATGATATCAAGGTATTCATGGACATGAGATCAAACCTAACAAGAAGACAAATGCCAATACCCACACTACATCAACAGGAGTAGAATTGTAGTACGACATTGTCCTAATATGAAATAAAGATGTAACCACAAAAACTACATTTTCCTATCTACCTAGAGAAATTTTTAAAACACGCACGGCTTTGAGGAAGGAACGCTCGATACGGCGACCTACCTACATCCCTAAGAAGAGAAATACAATTGACGAACTTTCACCAAAATATAGGTGAAGTTCCAAGAGAAAAGTATATCTATAACCTAATATTCCTTACACTTTACCTGCCTACGTGCCTCTTACCTAACGCAAAAACATACTGGTAAGGACCTTCTATTTTAAGTAGGGTAAAAAATATTAAATATGTTATATTTAGTTAAGTTATCTTTAAATCTATTACTACCTAATTGAGACCCATTTTCCATGTAAATAGTTTTACATGCCCGTGAACTAGAAACACATTCTTATGTATGAACCTGGCCACCTTAGCACCTGTTGCTGTCCGTTTAGGAGTCAACATAACGTTATTGCTAGAGTGGTCAGTCACAACAATCAAACGTTCATCCCTGTTCCCGGAGACTGGAAATGGCCCCCGCAACTCACAAGAAGTGGCTTCAATCGGCTTAGAAACAGTTTTAGGATTACCCATAATACCTGGACTAGATGTATTGACGGGCTTACGTAGTTTGCATATTTCGCAACTCCCTACGTATTTCGTCACACTCTCGTACATCTGAGGCCAAAAGTAATTAAGTGACAAATGCTTATGGGTTTTCAATACACCTAGATGAGCACTTACATTATCATCGTGATGTTTTTTTAATAACTCTAGCCTATCTTCTTGTGGAACTACCAGCTTCCATTGAAATTTCGTTGTATGATTATATTTATTTTTCGAGTACCTATATAAGAGATTGTCCCTAATGCTAAAATTAGGGTAGTGCTTAGGATTATTAGTGACCCTATTTTTAATATGTAAGTACCAAGGATCTTTATTCATAGTACAATCCACTAAGTCAATCTTGACATGAGGCAAAGCATCGGGGACAACATGATCTTTGCCCTTGCTGTGCTCCATCTCAAGACTGAACTGGCTCAGTCTGACTAAGGGATTACATGAATTAACCCTAACAGAGGGAACAGTTTGTGTAATCAAATTCTTAGCCAACTCAAACTGATGCCAAAAGTCTATCCCAAATACCATCGAGGTCGTGATACCTGGGACGACATAGAATTTAATTACTTTAGTAGTAGAATTATATAAGACGGGTAGAGAGACATAGCCTAAGCACTCAAGGTTAGTGCTGTCGGCAGTCTTAATAGTGAAGCTACGATCCGAGTTAAAGCTTTCCACTTTAAACCCTAGATCTAAGAATATGCGGTGTGAGTCATTGCCTAGCACAGAGCATGACGCACCCGAGTCTAAGAGACCTAATACATTTAAGTTGAGTATTCTCACCTCGAGATAGGGTCGAATATCATTTTCCTCTTTTTTAAAAAGAGGTTCACCGCCAGAGGGACTTGGTATGGTTCCACTTTCCACCACGTCCGGTGTCAGACTCATGCAAGCAATTTTCTTTGGCTCTAGAGGCATGTTGCATTTAGGGCAGTCAGGCCTCTTCACCCCTTTCTTACCACACCTAAAGCACAATATTTCCCTCGAGCGCTCACATGAGTATGCACTGTGGTCAGAGTCTCCACACCGTAGACATTTTCTACTAGTCGTTGAGGGTCTATTCTCAACAACTGAAACAGATTCATTAGATGAAGGACTACTTTCTACTAGAGAAACCTGTTTTCCAGGTTTAACTATGTTTTTATGTTTGAGTTTATTTAAATCCGAAGAGATTTTAAATGTATCGAGCTCGGGTTCTTTAAAGCTTTGGGCTCTGACACGTGCCAACTCCAACCGTTTACCTAAAGTTTTTAATTGTTCGACACTGTCGACTTCATGTAAGGCTAGTTCCTTCATGTAGTCTGGTCTTATATTATGCATCAAAATATCTAGTTTTTCATTCAGAGACATAGGAAAAGAAAGTCTTGAGAACATGGCAGTCATAATCGAAATGTAACTTGCCATTGTCTCGGTTCGGGCTTGTGTACGACGCCTAATTTCATCACGCAACCTGTAATCGTAATCAGGTGTGTCAAAGTTTAGCTTCAATTCAGTGATCAGCTGTTGATATGAACTGAGGGTGTCCCTATTAGTCCGGTACCACGCTAGAGCAGCACCGTCCAGTAAATCAGAGAAGGCAGCCAATATCTTCGACTCCTTGACTTCACGTGCCTGTCTAAGCTCTTCTAATCTTTCTAGAAATACGCGTACACAGGTTGAACCATCATATTTTAAATTAAAAGTATTTAAATTGATCGGACGATCTTTGTAAACTATAGTTTCCTGGACAGTAGGAATATCCAGCACACTACTACGCATCGAGCGGTCACTCCTCAAACGCACGGTAGGGATCCTATCATTAAATGGTTGTTCGGACTCGCTGTCAGAATTTTCCGATTCACCATTTGGTTCAACACTAGCGAGAACCATGATGAGCCTACCTCGGATATTGTTCAGTAACTCACAATTAATTCCACAACGAGCTAAGCGATCTATCAAATAGTTAGCCCTAAGAGCGGACCTCGAACAAACATTCCTATCTCTACCGACCTCACCCGATGCGATAAGTGCCTCCAATTCTTCTACCTTGGGCTCACAAGATTGCAGCTCGATGTCAGGACTCGGTGTCCCGATGGGCATGGCCTTCAAACTGCCACGTCGAGATAATCTGAAGACCGTCCTCAGCTGACTTCGCAGTGAAGTGACCGTTGAAGAAGAGTCAACTGAAACCCCAAGAATTTCGAGTTCATAAAACAGTTCATCCTTTCTCAGGCAAGATATATATTTGTGGATGTATGACATCTTATAAGGATCTAAGTATAACAGGCAAAAATTAAATTTAAGTTCTCCTAAGTGGAGGTACAAAGAGAATTCAAAAATATTAATAGTTAGAATTAGGTGGTATTAATACAACTGCCTACCTTCTCTACTAGTTTAAATCACTAGATTTAACACTATATTAGTGATAAAGAGCAGAAAGTATTGTTTTACATTAAAGTTAATGAGTAGTTGATAAAGTATTTCTTTATCACTTTGCTCGGTTGCAATAGTTAAAGAAAGTTAAGTTACAATAAAAAACTTTGAGGTTTTATCCTCATCTTAGAAATCAAAAAATATTATGGGTCACGCCCTTGGAGAGAAAAATTCTACCCACTATTGAGTAGATCAAATTTATTTATTAGAAAAATATGTTTTTTCTTTTTTTTTTTTTTTTTTTTCTTTTGATTTCACCCTCAAAAGAAAAAGAAAAAAAAGAAAAAAGGTTTGCCTACTAAGATAGTTAGCAGGCAAACAGACTTACAACTAATCCGAAAAAAAGGGGCCGAATGAATTTAATAATTTTAGCAGCAATTTTAATTTTGAAAATAAATTTTGATTTGGTTGTACCACGAAGTGGAAATGGGAGACAACCTTGCTTACGTACCTGCCGCTTGGTACAGCCAATTAAGGTCCTGGAGAGTTTCAGACCGTTTACCCTATTGAAACCCTGACCATCACACACACAAAATGGAGAAAAGCCTCTAAGTTGGGCGACACTTGTAGCAGGTGAAGTCAACCTTACCCACCGGCGGTTCAGCGGAGGCTCACGAGACAATTGGATGGTATCCCAGGGCGCCAGTTCACATATGAACGGTGTGTGTGATGATTGGAGAATTCAATAAGGTACCACAGTTAGAGGGTTCACAGAGAGTATAATTTATAAGCTTACAATATTGAACAATATATATTGAATTTGGTTGTACAGTTAACACAAAAAGGGTAGGTATGTAGCTGCTAGCCTACTTCTTAAATCATAGATTATAGGTACAGTAATTATTTTAAACTTGACCTTTATATTATGACGCTAGTTCTTGAAACTGGAGTAGACAGAATTATGGATGAAGAACACAGGATTAGATGGTGAGCAAAATACTTAGCTTAATTGTTATGGTTCACGCGGTCAGCTGGGATTGTCAGGGGGCGCACGTGCTGTGGTCCTGTGAGCCCAAGACGACCTCGCGTATCCTTGCCGTAGAATGTTTAGGCTATTTCGGTACTGCTCCAGAAACGTCGACTACCCTTGCAATTCTGCTCCAAAACACCGGACATCAGTAACACTATCAAGAAACGCCCTTTGGAATGCCTAAAACAGAAAAATGCTTCCACGTTGTCCAAGTCGAATGGGAGGGAACACTCCCAGCCTCTTGAGATCACGTTCGATAGGACGCTTGAAAAGTATCGACAATTGCTTCGACTCAATTTATATTATTCCCAGTAAAATAACTTCTTCCAGACTTGTAGGTTAAGTATCAGACAGATGTAGTGATCTAGAGATATTTTCACTAAAGTATCCAGCAGTGGAAAGAGACCCACGACAGCTCGCGCCGGCTTTTTATCAACTCCGAGGTGTTTCTAGATTCTTCCTTTACTGCAAAAACTAGTTCTAACCACTTTTCTACAAGCAAAACTTATCGTCAGCCGGAAACACCTCTATGGACAAAACGCAAAATCGTTGACACATTTTTTTTTTAAGGAAATTTTATGATCTGGCTAGATATTACTTTGCCCAGTTCCCACTAAATCCTCTAGAGTGCGCTATACAATTTGTATAACACCGTATGGTAAATGAATAATAGTCAAGACTTGACGTTTGTCGAGTTGACATCTATACATCAACTGACACTAATGACGTTCATAATATCATTACAAATTTTTGTTTACGTTTTGTGAGTGCAATGAAATTACGATGTTACAAGTCATTACACGAGGGAAGATGAAAATATGCTGTACACGGATTCAGAATGAAGTACCTACTTATTTATTTAGTAGCCATGAAATTATTATTTTTTAATTTTTGTTTAAATACCGCCCCAGTGACATCGTTGCGTTTTTAAGGTTTTTGTACACAAAGGGTAAAACGGAACCCTATTATTGAGGCTCCGCTGTCTGTCCGTCCGTGTGTTACCAGTGTGACGTCACACCACATCGTACGAGCAGCGCGGGCGCCGATGTTCCCCGCGCCTCAGATGTTTCCCCGGCACGAGGACGGCCTCCTATATAAACGAACTCAGACGTCATTTCGCCTTCTTGCGCGACCTACGTGAATATTCAGGTGACGTTGCTGTTTACTCATACAGCACATGCCTTGGACCCTGAAACCTGTAACAACTACAAATTCGACTTCCAGAATTATATAGACTCACTAGCAACCCACGACTCTACGTCGCCGCGTCGTGATATAATTCTTTGTATTAATGTGTTTCTCATATTATACGTAGGTCACACTATAAGTTTTGCGTAACTTAAAAAAACAACATGTTAAAACCAAAATATTATGTTTATTGCTTTTCAAAATACTCTCCTTTACATTTTAAATATTTTTTCATGCGATAGAACCATTTTTTAAAACAGGACCACAGATCTGAAGGCATATTTTCTACGTGCTGATTGAACGCTATCACTGCCTCTTCGGAGTTGGTAAAAGTGAAACCTCTCATCAAATCTTTGATTTTGGAGAAAATACAGAAATCACAGGGTGCTAGGTCAGGGCTATGCGCAGGATGGGTGACGAGTTGTACTTTTTCGGAAGCTAAAAATGCCTTTGTTTTGTTGGCCGTGTGTAAGAAGCGTTGTCATGATGTAGGAGAAGGCGGTTGTAAAATTTTCTGGATTTGACTAATACCAATCCCCAATAGTCCTCGAATTGTCTCATAGGTAATCCGCGGGTTTTCTTCAATTAACCGCTTAACAGTAGCTACATTATTTTCGTTGACGGCAGTTGAAGGCCGCCCTTTACGAAATTCGTCATGTAAACAAACTCGACCTCTCTCAAATTCAGCAAACCATCGCAATCAAGGTGCTCAAACAAGGTGTTTCTCTCCCAAAAGCATTTTGAAGACGAGCGGCACAGTCTTGCGGAGAGAGAGAACTTTAAAAATCATAAAAAATCATCGCTCTAAAATCTTTTCAACTTAATTCCATTTTCGTTGCATATTTCAACTTTGATGTGTGATAAGAAACAATTGACAAATGATTTCCCGCCAATTGTTTTTTTTTATTACTAAGAAGGTTGCAACGTTTAAATATAACATTCGAAATTCAAATAGTTAGTCCCGATTAGCTAGAAGTGCAAAACTTTTAGTGTGCCCCATGTATGTATAAAATCATATTAAGCGTGTTCATTTGAGGTTATCTTGAGGTAACTTCCTATTTGTGCTGGGGTGGATCTCCCCCATGTTACACCAGGCTGTATCTCATGAACCGTAATACCGTTGAAATTTTCACAGATTATGTATTATTATTGCCGCTATAACAATAAATCTGAATTAAGGCGGCTTCCATACAAAAAACGTGATTTTTTGCCGTCTTTATAGATAATGGTACGGAACCCTTCGTGCGCACTCCGGTTTTTTTTTCTAAAATTTATATAGCTTAAGTTACTCCTTTTAACATTAGCCAACGAAAGTCATGTTAAAATGTATCCAGTCAAAACTTAAAGTGTAATGAACAAAAGATGTCTAGGAGCGGGTAGTTGTTAAAATAAAATAACAAAATACAAACTTAGAAGTTATATCGATACTTAACTGTACCAACTTTGGTTGTCAGGGGACATTAAGAAGAAAAAGATAAAGAACATAACTTAGGTGAGTACTATTTAAAGTTACAAACATTTACAATAAACTCGTCTAATCGTATATTTAACGCTATAACGCTGAAGTGTGGATAAACACCTTTTTATATAACTCATGTATTACTGTTGCCTCTATACCAACAAATACTAAAAAAACAAATGTTATTTTATAATAATATAATATAATTAATTAAATTGTATCTTCTTTAAAACGCATTTTTTCGAAAAAATCACAAAGTAAAAAGTGTTCTATTTTGCCCGTTTTACCCTTAGAAATCATTTTCCAATATAAAAACCAACTTTTTATCAGTTAACAAATTAATTTGTTTATAACAATATTAATAGCCCAACCGCATAAATTTTGTTTTCTTACCAATCGACGCCTTTTGGTCCAAGGTTTACAAAAAGTACAAATTTGTATTGGGGAAATCACATTTTCACTGATTGGTCAGTCATTTTCATTTATTTCTAAGCACGTTTTCGGGGGTTTGCCGCTTGTCTATATAATGTTCGTGTCAATTCCTATTAAAAGAGTAGGTACTCGTAGAATGCAGAATGAGACAGTGTCTAAGTTTTTAATAAATTATACTACATGTAAACAAAATAATAATGTGTATAATATTGCGCCATTTTATTTCTAATAGCATTCAAGATGCGACGTTTAAAATTTTACTTTTCCTCCATCCCCTTGGACAAAGAGAATACGTAAGTTTGATATCATGTTCCCCTAATGCTGTGAACTGTGTAAATATCTCAGGAGATGTAAATACAAAAAAGGTCATGACATTAAAACTAATCATTTGGTATATTAATAAACGAATGGGTGGGCGCCAAGGGGCCTTTCCAACATGTCCGGGGACAGAGTAATCAAGGAGAGCGTAGGTGGGGAAGCTCAGAAGGTTTTTGTCTTTGGCCGTGACTACTGAAATTAATTATTTATATATAATAGGTACATGATAAAAGAAATTACTAAAAATAAAAATAAATAAATATAAAATAACGTTTATTATCTTTGAAATTTTCAGAAAATTATTTAGATTCGTCAGAAGTTGGTGTGACTCTACCGAGGGTTCCAAAATGCAACGAGACTGAGAAGAGCCCTCAAGAAACTCAGCTCGGCTTTTTTCAAAATATTTCATCTTAAATCTAATACAGAGTTATTTAGAAAGGAGCAATTCGTTACGTTGTTACAACCAGGCCGCCTTGTCATCTAAGAAATCATTAATACTATAATAAGCTTTATGGCACAATTTACTTTTTATTAGTTTTTTAAATTTATTGACAGATAAATTTGCTATTTCGGTTGGCAATGTATTGTACATTCGAATAAAGTTCCCCGCAAAAGAATTACTCACTTTATGAAGCCTAAATTTAGGAACAGCCAGTTTATCCTTATTTCTTAAGTTTAGATTATGATTATCACTATTTTTCACAAATTTACTTTTGTTCTTGTGGGTATACAATAAAATTTCATAAATATACTGTGAATACACTGTAAGGATGTTAATATGCTTAAACTTATCTCTTAATGACTCCCGAGACCCCATTCCATAGATAGTCCGGATAGCCCTCTTCTGCAACACAAAGATGCATTCAATATCGGCAGCGTTACCCCACAGTAGTATGCCATATGTCATGATACTGTGGAAGTAGCTGAAGTAGACAAGACGCGCCGTTTTAATGTCTGTAAGTTGTCGGATCTTTTTGACAGCATAGGCTGCTGAACTAAGCCTGGCCGAAATTTTCCCGATATGAGGCCCCCATTGCAATTTGGAGTCTAACGTTATGCCCAGAAAGACAGTGTCATAGACCAATTCTATTATATCATCCCTAACCTTAACACTGGTTTTAACAAGTCTTACATTAGGTAAGGTGAATCTTACACATTTCGTTTTATTTTCATTTAATAATAAATTATTAGCACAAAACCAGTGGACTATCCTAGAGAGGGTAATGTTTACATCGTCAAGTTCGCGCTGTCCACGTTTAACTTTAAATATTAAAGAAGTGTCATCAGCAAACAAAACTACCTCGTGGTCGTCTCTTATGAGGTGAGGGAGATCATTAATATATACTAGAAAAAGAAAAGGTCCCAAAATTGAACCCTGCGGTACCCCCATTGCTACAGGAGAACCAGGTGACTGTTTACCATTTATCACTACTTTCTGGACCCTATCACTTAAGTAAGAATTGACGAAATTCAAGGCCGTCCCCCGGATTCCGTAATGATCAAGTTTCTTAATTAAAGTCTGGTGCTGAACGCAATCGAAGGCCTTAGATAAGTCGCAGAATACACCATAAGCATCATATGACTCATCCCAGGCCCTGTATATACACTCTAATAATTTAATTCCGGCATCAGTGGTGGACCGACCACGAGTGAAACCGAATTGTTTTGTATGTAATAGTTTATTAACGTTAAAGTGATTTTGCATTTGATTAAGCATAATTTTTTCAAAAATTTTACTAAATGTAGGTAGTACAGAAATGGGACGGAAATTGGACGGATCTGAAGTACTACCCGATTTAAACAGGGGAATTAATTTACTAGATTTCATTAAATCAGGGAACACACCACTATCAACACAATTATTAAATATTAATACTAGTTCAGGAGCAACCATTTCAATAAAAGAATTTACTAAATACACAGAGATGCCCCAGAGGTCAGCTGTTTTCTTGATATTTAAAGATTTAAAAGTTTTTAAGATAGTGTTTATGTTAACTTTACTGAATTTAAATATAACGTTACAACAAGGAACGTTTGCTTTTAACCAAGATTCTGCAATGGGGGTTGAAGAGCCTAGGGTTTTTGTCAAATCTACAGGAATTCGGGAGAAAAAATTTTCAAATTCGTTAGCGACCTCGAAGTCTGATGTAGTTATTTTACCATTTATATTAAGTTTAAAATGATTATCATTTAATTTTTGTTGACCTCTTTCCGCGTTTATAATTTTCCAAGTAGATTTAACTTTGTCTGCACTATTGAGAATTTTATCACTTATATATTTTGATTTAGCTGCTAAACAATCTGCTTTAAACTTTTTTGAATAAGTTTTAACATAATCTAGAAATTCAACTGATCTATTAAGCTGTCTTTCTGAGTATAGTTCATAAAGTTTTTGTCTACTTTTGTGTATACCCTCAGTGGCCCATTCACTGAAAGTAGGACTATCACTAATCATGACCTCCTTAGACTTGAATATGGAGTTGAACTCGTTGTAAAAAGCATCAAAAAATAATTTATACATTACATTTGGATCTAAGCCAGTGTCTAAGAATGGAATTTTATTGCAAAGTCCAACCCTCATTCGTTCCAAGCGGTCACCAGTTATTGGTCTACATAATATTTTACGTTTTATAACTTTTTCTTTAGTGATTTTAAAAGATGCTATTTGCCCACAATGGTCTGAATCTAGCTTTTTTATAATACTTTTACTTTCTGGCAACATATCGCTGTATATATTATCCAGGCAAGTGGCTATTGTATTACAATATCTAGTAGGCTCCAAAAATAAGTTTGTAAGATTGTGTGATTTAAATAAATTTAAAATATTATAACTCATAGGCGTATTAACAAGTAAATCGACATTAAAATCACCACATACTATTAGGTACTTATTAGTTTTTCCAAGTTTACATAGAACTTTGTCAATAAGTTCCTCAAATTCGCAAAAGGGTGAGGTTCCAGGTTTATACACGCATACTACTATGAATTGCTCCATTTCCACGCACGACAGTTCGACTTTACACTCTAGAGAAAGAGACACGATATCTTTCCGTTCTTTAAATTTAAGTTGTTTATTTAATAAAATCAAAGATCCCCCCCGTACTGTGGTCACCCTGCAGAATGCACTACCAACCCGGTGATTACTGAAATTGAACATGAGCTCATACGACTTACGCATATGTTCTGTAATACAAAAAATATCAATATTGTCTGAATTCATTAACAGTTCCAACTCTAACTCTTTGCCATGTGTTAAACAACCAATATTTTGATGCCCTATGTTGATATAATTTACATTTTTTGATTTGGTTTGATTTGGAGGGCATTTTTTAACGTAATTAATATTTGTAACTAAATTTAATTCAATTAATTGACTATGTCTGCTAAAGGGTAATATTGCCTCTGTTGTCGTAGAACTTAATTTAAATTACTTGGAACAGATTCCAAAGTCTTAACACTAAATCTACATTGCTCAATAAAAGCAGTTTTGTCAGCCAAGTTCTTGGCTGAAGTGTAAAAATAATTGAATAGCAAACTTGCTATTTGTCTCTTATAATGCTTTGGTAGAAAATACCTACCTTTGTTTACATAAACAATATGTTTGTTATTGTTAAAGTTACTGTCAGAAGTTGACAAATTGTATTTATATACAGTTCTCTTAAAAACAGAATTAAAGTCAATTACATGGAATTTATTATTATATTGGCTAGTTAAATTGAGTTGTAAATTTATCTTATATCTAAGAGAATTTTCCACGTCTGGCACACCTTTTATGTATGGTAATGTAAACATTACTACATGTTCAACATTTAAGTTTTGCATTTTGTCAAAGTATAGGGATAGTTCATTTTTGTTAATTTTACCCCTGTTTGAGCAGAAAATAATTATTTTACTGTTTGAGTCAAAATTATATTCTAATATCTTTTGCATAATTTCATTTAAAGATGCACCTGGATAACAGTTATTAATAATTGAATAACAATTTGAATTAAATTGTTGTATCAGAAAAGAACTAAAATCAGTTCCAATATCATCACTAAATAAAACTAGTTTAGTATATCCAGTATGACTATTACTTTTTACACTGTCACACAATTCATACACTAATGAAGTAGGTGAGCAAGTTGTAAGGGAAGCCTGGTTCTCCAATGATTGAGAAGGACTTGTGCAATTGATATTGCATGAGTGGTTATTTATGAAGGTATTAAGGCGCTCAGTATTATAATTAGATGTTTTGAGTACCTTATCTATACTTGATGAACACTTATTAAAGTCTTTTAGGGACCATTCATATTTCTTAGTTACATACTCTAATTCAAATTGCAAATTTTTTATTTGTGACTCTAAGCGTTGTGTGTCAGTGTAATATTTTAAATGACTTTGTTTAAGTTCTAACATAGATAATTTAGCTTGTTCTCTTAATTTTAAACTAGAGTTAACATTTTTACACTTTTTGATTAAGATTCTATGATATTTTAATTGTTTCTTTGATTTTAAAATGAATTTCTTTATTTTTAGGTATTTTTTTAGTTTATTCCTGCTGCAAAAATAAACTGGCTTGTCCAGTTGGTATGAACTGTCATTGGTAAGATCTATAGTAGACAAGTCCAGGTTTGGAACTGTTGCAGAAGGAACAAACTGCGGAGTACCACTCATTAGCTCGTTATAAAGGTTATCCGTTTGTTGGACTACGACTTGCTTGGCAGCTGACTCCAAGTGTAAGATGTGCCCCTGGGCATCCCGTAGCTCCTGTTCCAGCAAGGTAGTCCTCCTCAAGGTCCCTTCATACTCATCACTGCACTCTTGAAACCTATCTACTATTGATTGAAGGTGGTTCCGCTGCATTACAATTTCATCATAACTAATATGAAGCCTAGCTAGTTCAGATTTTAGTTTTTTACTATCGTCTAAAGCACCTATCAACAAGTTTTCATTTTCTTCTCTTTCTTTTTCTAATTGTAAACAGAGATCTGTTTTAGATTTAAGTTCCTGCAACACCAGCTGAAGTTTGGGCTCCTCCTGCTGGCGGGATAAGGCTCTACGGCTACGGGTATTCATATTCTCGACAAATAAGTGCAATTAAACGCAATTTAGAAAATACAAGTAGGTAGTTCGAGGTTATGTTAGGTACCGGTAAATTAAAATCAAAACTTTTCTGTACTTACGAAAATAGATCGCCTGTTTTCAATGTTGAGAATATGAATAAACACGTATAATAAAATAATTTGACCTATTATAGGAGAAACATTATGTATTTACGTGAAATAACATTGAACAATACGGTCAGCTGATTCGTCACTTTTTAGCTTATTTTTACACTAATATACACAAAATTCTTTGAAATGATTATTTTTGCACTACTATTGTGATGATATTGGAGTTATCTGATCTAACTATTTAATGCTTGTATATGCTTACTAGCTACTATTATTGTGAAACAAAGTGACATAGGGTGTTAGGTTTGAATTGGCATAAGTAAGTTATTTATCTCAGGGGCGGGGCCCCAAAAGATTCGACTACGTCCTCGCCGTCCGCCCTGGACCCCAACTTGACCACGGTAACGCAGTGGCAAGTTGGGTGACCGAACGTCGATATCGAGACTTGAGTGGCCAACATTGAGATGAATTGTGCTATCATGGATATGCCTGACGAGACCCCCGGTACTGACACTGCCCTTTCCCGGGCAGTCTCAGCCGACGACCTACCGCATGAAACACGGAATTCGATGCCTCTTGATTTGGGGGCTCGCGTCGCGCCGCCTAGTTGCAGCGCGACGTCGACGCCCCAAGGAAATGTTGCTGCTGGGACTGACGGTGGGTCAGCTCCCAGTAGTGTGAAGGTTAAGGGCCGTTCTGCTTCGCAGAAGAGGACCCTCGAGAAGGAGGGACCGCCACGCGACCGGAGCACTAGTTGCTCTGGATGGGGGTCCCTCCTCTCCAGCGATTCGGAGGAGGAGGTGCCGGTAAAGACGGTGCGCACGCGTCTCGGCGCCTACCGTATGCGCCCGCCAACACCACCCCCGTCATCTGTCCCGTCCCTGCGCAGTCGCAGGGATATCGGTGTGCCGCCCGCGCGGGAGATAATGAGTATCTTCTCCCGCATGAACGCGGCCATGCGGGGGAGTAAAAATATGTCGGGGAGGAAGAAGATTGTGGCTTCACTGGTGGATGAAGCCCAATCCTCCCTCGACAAGCTCCTCGAGCGGAGCGTCACAGAGGAGGAGGCGAAGCGAGGCGAGAATGACCGGGCGTACCGCCCTCCGCTAACGCGCCCCGCGTTTTCATACGCGGCGGCTGTTGGCGGTGCTCCCGCTCCCGGTCCTAGCGGCACACCTGCTGTCCGCCGCCCCGCTCCGCCCCCGTCCGCTTCGGTGAGCCGGATACCGGCCGAGACCGCGGCCCAGGCGCGGAAGGCCAAGGGGCGCGGCAAGAAGAGTGGCACCCCTGCCGCCTCCTCTTCCTCTATCGTCGCTCCCGCTGCTTCCTTACACCCCTCCAGACGGGAGGGATGGGAAGTAGTGGGAGCCAAGAAGAGGAAGACGAAGGCCGCAAAGAAAGCGGCCAAAGCCGCCGCGGCGAAGGCGCCGAAGAGGCCCCGCCCTCCTCGCTCCACCGCCGTCGTCCTGACGGTGACGACGGTGGGTGTGGAGAAGGGGGTGGGGTACGCCGACGTACTGAGGACTGTGAAGTCCTCAGTCAACCTCTCGGCCCTCGATATACAGGGGGGTCTCCGGTGCAAGAAGACACGCACCGGGGCTCGCCTCCTCGAGGTCTCCGGCACCTCCAGCGGCCCTAAAGCTGACGCCCTAGCGGCTCAGCTTAGGGACGCGCTGGACCAAGAAGCCGTCCGCGTCACCAGGCCCACCAAATGCGCCGCATTGCGCATCACGGGTCTGGATGACGCGGCCACGACGGAGAAAGTTGTCTCCGCCGTCGTGGAGGCGGGCGGCTGCCCCCGTGACCAGGTGAAGGCTGGAGATATCTCCTTCGGCTCCACTGGTCACGGGATGACAGTCGTCCAGTGCCCCGTCGCGGCGGCACTGAAAGTGGCGGACGGACGAAGCCTCCTCGTAGGGGGCTTCCTAAAGGCGCAGGTGCACCTCCTTCGTGCCCGGGAAACCAGATGTTTCCGGTGCATGGTGGTGGGGCACTTAGGAGTGCAGTGTACAGCGGAAGTCACCGTGGGCGATCGGTGCTTCCGCTGCAGCCGGCCCGGTCACAAGGCAAGTGCCTGTGACGCCCCGCCTCGCTGCTATAGATGCGAGGCGGAGGGCAAGACCGCGGATCACCGGGTCGGCAGCACAACCTGCGCCGCCTCGAGACCAAAACCTCGTCCGTCCGCTGAGAGCGGTGGGGGTGCCGCCCTTGCGCGGCCAGTTGTTTCGCGGCGGGATGCGGTTATGGACGTCAATTAATGTCTGACGCCCGTATCCGTATCCTGCAAGTGAATTTGAACCACTGCCGTGCTGCTCAGGATCTTCTGTACCAGAGCATCCGGCAGTGGTCCATAAACTTGGCCGTAGTCGCCGAGCCGTACTACGTCCACCCGGGAAGCCCGGTGGACGAGGACGGCTCGGCCTGTTGTATCTTTGGGGGGTCCGCCGCAGACAACTCGCGCCTTGCGATCATTGCAAGGGGCCGCGGGTGTGTTGCGGCGGACTACGATGGGTTGGCAGTCGTGGCCACCTACATCTCGCCGAACATTGACGAGTCTCAGTTTGAGCTATGGCTCACTCAGCTCGACGTCGTCTTCGCTGCGTGCCGTCCTCGCCCTGTCCTGCTCCTGGGAGACTTCAACGCCTGGAGTGAGGCGTGGGGCTCCCGGGAAACCAGGGACAAGGGGAGGCTTCTTGAGGACTGGACCAGAACACGTGGTCTGGAGGTCCTCAACCGGGGGAATGTCGCCACCTATTGGCGGCGGGGGGGGCAGCATGCATCTCCGCCCGCCGCCGGTACACCAGGTTTCGCCGGAGGCGTCGCCGCCCAGACGACGCGGCAGCCCGAGAGGCGGAGCTTTTTCAGGCATACAGGGAGGCTAAAGGTAATCTCCAGGAGACGATAAAGCGGGCCAAGACGGCGGCCCGCGAGGAGCTCCTGGAGACCCTGCAGGAGAACCCATGGGGGCGCCCGTACCTACAGGTCAGGGAGAAACTCCGACCTAGGGCGCCCCCAATGACCCAGAGTCTCCAGCCGCAGCAGCTGGAGCGGGTCATGGGCTCCCTGTTTCCGACGAGCGCGGAGGAGCACGTCCCTCCGCGCATGGCTCCGTCTCTGCCCAACGCGGATAGCACCAGCGAGGACGACGTACCCGAAGTCAGGGTGGGGGAGCTAGGTGCGGCAGTACTCCGGCTTAAACGCCGGAAAATCACTGCCCCCGGACCCGACGGCATTCCTGGCCGTGCATGGGTCCTGGCCCTCGAAGAACTCGGGCCTCGACTGATGGGGCTCTTTAGCGCATGCCTCGAAAGGGGCCAGTTTCCCAAGGTGTGGAGGACGGGGAAACTGGTCCTGATCCGTAAGGCGGGGCGGCCGGTGGACTCACCGTCCGGATACCGGCCGATCGTGTTGCTCGACGAGGTGTGTAAGCTCTTTGAGCGAATTATCGCGGAACGCCTCGTCGAGCATCTCACGAGTGTGGGGCCAGACCTGGCGGATAACCAGTTCGGTTTCCGTCGGGGACGCTCCACCGTGAGCGCGATCATGCGCGTGAAGAGCCTGACGGAGGAAGCAGTCTCGCAGGGCAAGGTGGTGGTGGCGGTGTCTCTTGACATCGCCAACGCGTTCAACACCTTGCCATGGAGCTGCGTTAGGGAGGCGCTCGTGTATCACGAAACGCCTCTCTACCTCCGTTGTATTGTCGGGGCCTATCTCTCGGAGAGGGCCATAGCTTTCCCCAGCTGGCTCGGGCCAGCTCGGCGAGATGTGTCGTGCGGTGTTCCGCAGGGGTCGGTCCTAGGGCCGCTTCTGTGGAACATCGGCTACGACTGGGTGCTGCGGGGTGCGTTGCCTAGGGGTGTCGGCGTAACGTGCTACGCCGACGATACCCTCGTCACGGCGCGGGGTGCAACGTACCAGGAGGCAGCACTCAAGGTCACGACGGGTGTTGCTCGAGTCGTGGGTCGGATACGGCAGCTGGGACTGGAGGTGGCCTTGCACAAGTCCGAGGTTCTGTGTTTTCACAGACCTCGGAACGGTCCACCCGAAGGTTCCAGCATAAATGTGGGAGGCGTTAGCATCGGCATCAAGCCCTCGATGAAGTACCTAGGGATCGTACTTGATAGCCGATGGAACTTCGGACCACATTTCCGAAGTTTGGTCCCCAAGGTGACGCCGGCATCGGTCGCGCTTTCGCGACTGATGCCCAACCTAAAGGGACCCAACGCCTCCTGCAGGAGACTGTACCTGGAGATCGTGCGGAGTATGGCCCTATACGGGGCTCCCGTATGGGCGGATAGGTTGGCGGTCAAGGGGAACGTGACTCTGTTAAACAGACCACTTAGAACCTTGGCCGTCAGAACCGTACGGGGGTACCGCACGATCTCCGGAGAGGCTGCATGTCTCCTAGCCGGGACCCCTCCATGGGACCTGGAAACGAGAGCCCTTGCGTCATTGTTCCAATGGCGCAAGGAGGCGCTGGAGCGGGACCACAGGCCTGCGTCTCGAGAAATCGAGGACCAGCGGTCCCAACTCCGCCAGGATCTCATGGAGTCATGGAGGGTGCGACTTGAGCAACCCAAGGGGGGTGCCATCTTCATCGCGGCGGTGAGACCGATCATGGACGATTGGCTGCAGAGGCAGCATGGTGACCTCACGTACCGTGCGACGCAGATGGTTGCCGGGCATGGATGCTTCGGTAGCTATCTGTTTCGCATGCATCGTGAGGTCACACCCCGGTGTCAACACTGCGAGGTTTCCGACGACGACACCGCACTCCACGCGTTGGTGGAGTGTTCAGCGTGGGCGAGTCAGCGCCGGGACCTCGTAGTGGGTCTGGGCGTGGATACCCTCTCGCTGGGGACCATGCTTCAAGCCATGGTATCCAGCGGGAGTAGGTGGAACGCGGCCGTGTCCTTCTGCGAGCAAGTCATGCTCGCGAAGGAGGCGGCCGGGAGGGAGAGGGAGCGTACCCTCCCCGCCGAGTTCCGTAGTCGGCGGCCAGGCCGCCCCAGACTACGCGACTACGCCCAAGACTATCGTCCTCCATGATCGGGGCCTGAGGACGGCGGGATCGCCACCCACCGTCCTTACAGAAGCAGGCTAGAAGGGTTGCGTGCTGCGGGGCCTTTGCCCCATAGCACGCAACCAGATTCACTCACTGACGCGGGATAAAACCCGACCCCAATGACGCGGGATTCTCGTCCCGACCAAACACCCGCAGAGAAGTTATTTATCTCATAATCAGTATGTTTATATTTGTATAGAATAATTAATAAATAAAATGAGACTGCATTTATTTGACATTTTTAGTGTTTACATTATTTTCATCAAATAGATATTAGTGTTTATATTATGTAATTTGTGAGTGTAATAATGACATATATATATATAATGACATAAGGAATTAATTGGGTGTGACACAATTGATATGACTTCTGTATAATTTTAATTATCAGGACATTTAGATATGTTTGACTTGTTAATTTGTGACATCCAAAGATCAGTTTTTAATTTTTTACTTTTTCATAAATACACCAAAATAGCTAGGATACATTTAATAATATTTAATAATATTTAATAATACTGGACAAAAACGTAATATAATATATAATAAATAATAATATCCTATCCTACAGAACAAAAATTAAATATAATTATGTGATATAAATAAATAACATAAAACGAAATAAATAAATATATGCAGCAAGCAAGTAAAATTCTTCCTCTCTCCAGACAAACCTTGTGCTGTGCCCGACAGGGTCCATAATTGTAACTATACCTATTTTAACATCTGTACCACATTATGGAAGCAATAAACGAATTGAGTATTGAGTACTGCCATGGCGGCCTTAACGTCTATTGCCGGGCGTCCCAGGTACGCCCGAAAACCCCAGAGCACCGGGCGGGTTAACACAGCAATGTCAAAAGTCGTTAGCGCTCATGAAGCAAACAGTATGATGTTATGTAAATAAAGTAGACAAGACTCCATTGTTTTAATCATAACAAAAGGGAAAACTATTACTGTTATCTGAATTTAAAACAGTACAATAAACATCAGCACCTTTTTATCACCCATTGGGCAAAGGTTTAATTACTCATAATGCCTTAATCCCTGCCCGCAGATGCGAGATAACGCCCAACGAATTTATGGTGGAGAAAACCTGTAGGTAGGTACATATTGAACAACCCTAATGCCATTTGGGAAGTCAGAAGTGCTAATGAAGGTTCATTGACCAAAGTAAGTGATAGGTAGATGATACTTATGACCGCGCTGAATTTTGTGGTTTTCTTGTCACAGTTTCGAATGATGTTTCAGACTAACCAAAGATAATCTAACAACAACATTGGAAACAAAAAGTAAGAATAGAAGACGACGACGTTTAGGTATTGACTAGGATTGCATAGCAGTCTTGATTGAGTTTGAGTGGGTAGCAGGGCAGCCCTCGCAGAACTGATGGCCAATAGGGTCAAAAAGTTCTTAAGCTGCGACCGTGTTCCGGGGCCTGCAGTACTTTCAGCGAAAAGAACGTCTCACTTGTATTGATGTCATTTGAGATTGATATCAATAGGAACCCTCTCCTATAAATAAATAATAAATCAATAATTTTGTACATTCTCACACGTCATCTAGCCCAAACTAAGCTATAAGCTTGTGCTATGGGATCTAGAAAACTTTATATTTCTAAATACATACATAATATCAAAGAAAACACCCAAACTCCGAAACAAACATTAGTGGATCGCACAAATATTTGATTGGACCCGGGAATCGAACCCGAGACTCTGGATTCGAAAGCTGATGCACTACCGACCACGCCATCGAAGCAGTCATAGCATCGGCAGTCAAAAATTCTAATACAGAACAGTCCGAACTCTGGCTGACTATAGAACGTACATCAAACTTTCATGATGATTGTGGATAAACAGATGTCGTAGCATTGTGACGGAATTTAAGAAACATCAGATCACTAAACTAAGGACCTTTAAATCATATCAAAATAGGAGTTTATTTTACTTATTGCATCGTCATGTTTATTTTACATATCTACGCGAAGTTATTTTTGTTCTCGAGTGCCTCTGATAATCCTATTAAAACTTTTTTTCAAGATAAACACATTTCTTTTATGATTACACGCGAATCAAACGAAACGAAACACATTAGAGTGCTAAACTTTAAAAAGGGAAAGTTCTTGGGAAGTTCTATTTTCTTGTACCTTTGTTTCTATGATAAGAAAACGTAATAGTCACGGGTAAATTGCTTAACTTTTAAAATATTTGACAACATAAATGGCAACAATTTAAGTCTACCATTACCCGATATGGATTATTTGGCAAACACAATTGTTTACTGTTTCATTCTGAATTTTGGCTCTCATTATTGCCTCTATAATATAATCATCATCCACCGAGCCATTTCCCAACTCAGTTGGGGTCAACTTTCCAGTCTAACTGCGCTGCGGCTGAACTTTGATATTTTCCGTGAAGCCACTGTCATCCGTCTTTCACAACCCATGGGCGATATCGAAGCTCTGTAATTAGACTACTCGAATTTTATTTTAGGGCTCTCCGAGACACGTAGGGTCTCAAAATGTCTTAAGAAATGGTCACCCATTCTATGACCGGCCTGACTACATGTTGATTAACCTTTGCAATGTGTTAACTTAAGCGTTTACCACGTAGCCACTAGACCCTCTATAAATATATTGCCTCTATAATATAACGCCGCATAACTTATCTCCACCTAAATATGAATTTTAGTAGGTACGTATTCTTTCAAACCTCGTGAACAGGGTTTTACAAGCGGACGTTACTCCAAATCGATAATTTATCAGACTAATATTGGCAGTTGAGGTATTTAACCGATAACACACAGATATCTCTTTCCCCTGGCCCATAAATTATTAGAACAGAAGGGGTGCACCTTCAAGCACAGCGATGGAAATGTATCGAGGATTTATATACTATAAAGACTTAATTTCGTTTAAATTTTGCAGGCAAATAAATTGCGAAAATTTGTCTGCTGAATAATTTCTGCCTGCTTGACAACCAAGGCCCAAGCCAACCTCATCTGCAATCACACCTGCCGGTCAACCGACGGCGACGGCGCATATAACCTACCCCATGATTATATTGCATGTATGAAACATCGCATTAAATTCGTATATTGTGCCCTGCATAGGCTTATCCTTTATTAGGCAAACAAACAATTTAAAGTACTGGTGGGTGTGTAGCACACATCTGCTTACCTTCTTGGGGATATAGGCCCGATTCTATGAATGTATGCTATTAACTAGTTTCAATTTAGTTAATCCGGAGGGGTGGATAGATAAGGAATGCAGAGAATATAATATAATATCTACATACAATGAACTACATTTAGTGTTTTATTTTTATAACAACATTCTGTCATTAAAAAACCTTGTTACGTGCTAGATTGTACATTCGTGATTTGCATAGTAAGTTCTAGATAAAATCTAAAACTTACTTGCCACTACTACACAGACATGGAATATTAAACTTTAGTGCTTTAAAAACAAGAGCGAATTTATTACGACTGTATTCTCTAATGGTATAACCTTAGGAAAATTGTATTTAAGAAATTACAAGGTGAAGGGGTAAGGTTGTCTAATTATAGACTCTTGTAACAAAAGCCTGTGACTGCCCGAATAATAAAAAATGTGCGGTCGGGGGGTCGGGGGTCAGGAACGAAGTTCTTAACTGCAACGCAACCTAATCTGGGTTTGTGTTACTTTTCGTTTTACGAAGACTCCGACGCAAAATTTCAAAAAAAAAAGCGGACCATATTTTGGCTTCTGCGGATCACCGTTTGGGAACCAATGATATGATAAGCGATAAGCGTAACGTCACGACTTCTATTAAATCGCACTACCCGTAAGCCACGTTAGAGAACTTCGTTCCAATAGTTTCCCCTTTTCTGATACTCACGAGAACCTAAAATCCTAAACCATTTCCAAACCTTAGTTACGCACATCGCCCGTCCTGACTCACCACTGTGTCCTTTTCTAGTCGGATGGACGCAAGGAGGACCCATTTCTACACTGTGAGATACTTAGTTGCCACCACTTCTAATCATTCTTTGCATTCACTGCTAGAACGAGCCGCGGGTCTACAGGCCCGCCATCCTTCGACCCCCTCGTGCAATAGTGTCAACTGTGTTAGGCCGGAACAGTGCATCCAATACATCTCACCCTGACACAGAACAAATCGATACTAATCACACAAAGTTTAATCCTGGGTGGGATCCGCGCCCATAATGACCTCCGAATCCACTTTTCGGCTATGTTACTAATCACTGGACCAAACAGGTTGTCGACAGTAATATTCGAGCAAGCGTAGCATCTACATTTCGAGATTGGATAATTTCGCTTTCGTCTGTTAATCTGTCTGTCTGTAAGTATGTGTGTTTCGGGCAATTATCCCATCTCCACGAAAAGTGGCACAAGTGTTACTTGCTTAAAAAAAAAATTCTCGTGAGCTTTTTTCATTATAAAGTGTTACTTAAGATTACAAAATTGGTCCTATGTATTGAGTTTGCGATCAAACGTTAATAGATGTAATTACAATTAATAAACCTCTGCCACTGAGCTAGGCAAGTAACCTGTATAACAGAGAACAGCTGCTCCCACCATGAGTACATTAGTATATGAGTGATTTACTAGGCATCAGTGCCTCAGAGGCAATAATACAAAGGAGTTTGTGAATATATGAATGAGTGTATATGTGCGTGTGTGTGCACAAATATTTATTTTGGAAGGAATATGGCGGTAAAAGCGTAAATAATGCTTTTAATGCTCGCGAAGTCTATTTTTCGACCATATGGGCGACCAATAGTAATGTAACTATGCATTCTAACTGGCCAGTTTAAATGCTCTTCTCGTGTGAAAGGTTTCAAACGATTCTTTATTATAGCAGTAGTTAATAGTCCAATTTAAAAAATAGGGTGTAATATACGAGTCTTGGTTAAGTGGATAATACTCGTATATGTTACATTGTGACCTCGTTAAACTACAGGGAATTTTTAAGCAGAGGTTTTTATTCAATGAATGTGCTGTGTAGCAAGTGGGTCTATAGTCTCTAGCTACTCCAACAGGAAACAAGCTTGAATTTATATATGGCACAAACACTTATCACGCCTGTATCCCCTAATGGGTAGGCAGAGATACACCCACTTTACACTTGATTACACACCCACAATTTGCCAGTATTTTTTGTCCCACGTAATAGGGGGCAAGCCTATTGCCGTCACCGGGCACACGTAGAATGGGTTATGTCCAAAATGGCCGAAAGAATTTAATAAAAAGTCGCAGCTATATAGTAATTTTGAAAATAAACTTGAAACCCGTTGCCTTGCGATGGAAATGGCACAGCTAATTAATATATAAACACAGCCAAATAAGATAATTATGATATATTTTGTACTTGTGGACCTTGGGAAGTTTAAAATTTCTCCATTGGGCCAATCTACGGGCTACAACTAGTCTATTTTCAAAACATGCTTACGTTTTCACAACCTGAAGTCGGTTTTCACCAAAATCTAATGACAAGTCATTAAGTTGAAAAAAGATTTATTAAGAAGAAAAGTAATTAAGTGATATAAGTCGTAGCTTAGAGCAACGCGGCTTTAGTTTTATGAGAAACTCTCACAATCCAGACTCAGGTGAATTAAAACTGCTCATTTCGTAATAACAAATTATTATATTAGAATAACTTTCATAAGTATGTATATTACAATAACTTTTAATATGAATTTACACTCATTTATATTCCAAGTCTGTCTTTGTCGAGATGTACGGATAGAATGTAATTTTTAAAACTTGGGAGGTTTTAAACCACTACAAAACATTCACATAGATTTATTTCGCTCAAGAGTGAAAGAAGTGAATCTGTTCGAACTTCATAGACTAACATAAGTGAATAACATTTTGAATCAACTGACTTAGGTACTTACATACAAATCAAATACATTCGTATAATTATTGGGTGACAATATCAACTAAGTTTACCTGACTTTGTTAAACAATATTAAATAATCAATAATTCATTACAGCTTGTAGGGAATATGTCTGTTGACCTCCAAAGCAGGAATTTTATCTTACCAGATTTTGACACGTACCCAGAGGATAAGTTATGAAATTGCATATATGAAACTCACGCATTTTATTAAGAAAAAATAAGAATTGACAATACATATTTACATCTATTCGTGTAATGAACCCTTTGAGTCATTACTGACTAGGAAGGTTCCCAGAATCATCAAATAACGATACTTAATATTTCTAACTGCTAACAAATTTTTCATTCAGAAATCCCCCATAACACATCTCATTGTTTTCTCTAAAGACAAATCCTCATAAAATTAATTGTTTCAGGACTACTTACTTCGAACCCTAGTAATTTGTACCTTACAAAGGTCTTTAAGGCTCTTGGTGTGAGACATAATGTAGCGGAACTTGGGGGCACAAAGGGCCCGTGATATAAACTTTTGTCGTCACATTAGGTTAAGTAGGGTTAGATTGCTCTATTGATGGTCATTCAGGCAGGAATTATCTATACTTATAATAAATCTGTAGAAGTGAAAATTCTGTACATTGAAAATATCAAAAAAATAAATGGCAGGGGGTGTTACTAGACAGAGACCGAACCCAAAAATGTGATTTAAAAAAATTTTGTCTGTCTGTCTGTTTGTTCAGGCATCACGCAATAACTACCGGTTCGATTACGATGAAACTTGGTATAATTATTTTTTAATATCCTATATCCTGGCGTAGGGCTCGTTTAAGGAGACGCGGGGCGTCGAGCTTCACGTGTGGCGTGGCTTGCCGCGGCACGTCGAGCGATTTAACCGTTTATAGTGAGGCGGCGCGTGAAGCGGCCCGCGTCGCGTCACGCGCAAACTCAAACATATAGAAATGCAGGAGCTCGTTTAAGGAAACGCGGGGCGTCGAGCGACGCGAGCGGCGTGGCTTCGCACGGCGCTGCGCCCGCCGCGTGGGACGCAGCTTTGTATGCGGCGTCGTTCAGTGCGACACCCGGTGCGACTCTTGCAGCTTATTGCCGTCCTTCCAGTCTTGTTCGACTAGTTACAAAGAGCAAACGTGTGTATTGTTTGTAATCATGGACGACATCATTGATATATTGCTTGAAGATAATTATAACCTAAAAAGTATTTTATTTACCGCTAGAGCGGAACAAAAAAATTATTCATAAAATTTTGAAAAGAAACATCTAGCGAGAAATGCAGATATTAACTTGTCCGCTGTTTATCCAGCAGGATTTGTAGATAGCGCTGTAATGTTTTTTTCCTGAGCGCAATGCTTAGTTTCCGTCCCTGAAACTGGCGCCGACGACGCCGACATTCCCACTGCATACCCCGCACCTCTCCCAGCCTTCCTTGCCGCGTCCTTTGCGGCGTCAACCGCCGCTTCATCCGCCGCGTTCTCCCATTGCGAAACTCACTGGTTTACCCGCCGCGTGCTCCGCGGCGTCGCCTGTCGCTACATTTGCCGCGTCCGACGCGGCGACGCTCGTCGCTTGGGCAGCTACAACTCAAACAAACGCTTGCAAAGACGCTTCTACTTGAACGCTCCAAACATTGCCGTTTGTTTGTGTTTCTGGCGGCCCGCCTCGCGGACCGCACCGCACGACGCGCCGCGTCTCCTTAAACGAGCCCTTACTTTTTATCTCGGAAAAGTTTATACAATAAACAACAAACTTAATTTTGCGGTTCGATCCCTGGACCCGATTACTGTATCAACCGCAACTAATAAGTTTGTCGTAGGTTACGTCACCCGCAGTGGAGTTCACTAAGATACTATAATATTTTATCTTAAGATACAATATCGCTCGCCATACAATTCAATGGACTATCACACACGACGAAGATGATAAATAATATTTAATATTTTCGTATCTTAAGATGAATTTGTATGGTATAATCAAAGACCTTATAATACAACGGACATAGGATCTAGAACAAATCGCAAGAAAATAATGTCCCGAGTCGACCTATACATTATACATAGGCATACATAGATATAAACAAATTTCATATTAAAATTTAAACCTTGATTCAACGGAATAGTGTTCACTTTTGTTTGCACTAATTTATCGCATTACGTAGCTTCTATCTGTCCGCCTGACTAATTCACCTTATGCAGCTTATACTTGAACTACGTGAACATAGAAACAATGGAGTAGGTTTATTTTGTTAAAGTCTTTTAAGGATTCCATGATATGTACCTACGTAGGCGTAATAATTAATGTAAGACTACAATAAATTCCATAATCTTATAAATTGTAATTACTTGTTTATGTTAGACGAAATAAGCTGAAAAACTAATTAACGACTGACAAAGATTTTTTTTTTCGAGTCAGTTTCATAATAAGTAACTGTAGTGTATGAATAACAAAAAGGGAATTAATGAATTTAACTAATTATAATATTATAAATGCCAAACTTCTTGCGGGTGTCAAAGTTCTTCCGCTTTCATTACTATTTTCATAACGCTATGTCGCTACGTCTACTACAAGATAGCCGTGTTTCAAGTGACTGAATTAGTTGCTAAAACTGCGCATCATTAATTTATTTTTATCTTATGGTTAATTTTTGGGATACGAAATTATTGGCTACTAGCTGATCACCGTGACTCCGCCCGCGAGATATAGTTATCTCGGCGCCGATTCCCGTGGGAATACATTACCGAGAATCCAAATAAAAAGAAAATAACAGTACATACACGAAATAAAATGACATGTGTAATTATATTTATGACAAAACAATGATACCCTGTGAAAATTAAAAACATTTTTGGGCTTATCTCCTCCATTCAATCAAGGGATTCTTGTACAAGTTTCATAAAGATCGGACCTCTTTTTGTTATGTCCATAAAATGAGCCGAACAAACAAGATTGTTATTTTTTGGATCAAAATATTCTTCTCGCCGTGCTAGGGCAATAATATTTTTCCATTGTGCACAGTGTACTGGATCCCGAGGAAAACTGAAATAGATATTGGTTCATATAACGAAAAAAAAATCATAAAGAGCCAAGGCGTCTCCACTATAATCTTTGTTCCAAATAGTTTTATCGCTATCGGTAATCCGAATAAATCTGAATGGTCATTTTGTTAGTACATTATTCAGTGAAAATGAAATGGTCTCTTTCTTTTTACTGAGCTTGGGATGAGTTCGAAAGAGACAGATAGGTACTTCGGTATTGGACTGGATTGCAATATTTACTTTTGTCTTTTAATTTATTATCGACGAAATACTGTATTTTAAGTGAAATAATAAATTGCAAATAATAAAACAAAAGCTTATTTACTGAAAATATGATGCACCGTCTTCAATTTGCTTTTTTTTCGTAGTTTTTACACGTTTTTACAATACAGTACGGCATTGTGCAACGTGTTGTCGTTCAGTTGTCAAAATCAAGACTGGCGCGCGATTGTTTCTCTTTTAGCGTTTTGTTTCTCTTTTAGTTCGGACACTTTTGAGCGATGATCCGAAATCCATTGTATTTAAAATCATTGGGTATAATAGAGAATATAATAGAAGATATCATAGAGAAACTGATGTAGGGGGGCTTTATGAACGCAATAAAACCCAAAACAATGGTTTTTAGAACTTTTGTCTGTTTGTCTGAATGTTTGAATACGCTAATCTCAGAAACGGCTAAACCGATTTCAATTTGCGATTTTCAATAATGCGTTGTGGTTTATTCAACTTAACATTTTAAGGTTTGGTTTTCAATCGGTTCATAAATAAAAAGTTATGTAGATCTAAAGTAACACGCAGGCGGAGCTGCGGGCAACAGCTAGTAGTTAATAAATGAATAGTACATAAATACATACATAGAATCACTATTATCAAACCATCATCATATCATAATTCCGTTGACCACGCTTAAAACAGTGCAAAACCCAATGAAATGTAAATATTCCGTTTATTCACACCTTTCCCCCAAAGAGGAGAGATTCATTTAACCACAAGCTTAATCGTTATAATGTTAAAAATAAGATGCTATTAATATTATCACAGCTAAAATCAGTACCACTTTAATGAAATGGCGAAGATTTAAAAAATATTGTGAATATGCTAACCTAGCAGGTGATATTTGAGCCGTTTGGGGTTGAGACACTGGGGTCATGGGATCCCAGTGCTCGCCGCCTTTATAGAGACATTGCTAAACGCTTAATCGATGCTTCTCAGGACCAGAAGGCTGGCTATTTTCTAGCCCAAAGAATAAGTATCGCCACCCAACGTGGCAACACAGTCAGCATTCTGGGAACCTTCCCAGTCGGCAATGACACGGAGGATTTTTTAAAATATATTTTGTAATGTAAATATTTTTAGTATATAATTATGTATATTCTTAGTGTAAAAAATATTGTAAATCAATATAATGACGTCGTGAAGTCGTGAAGAACCTTCCTTCGCGTTAAACTCGATTAAAAACTTATGCAACAATTAGGTACCCCATTGTAGTCATTAATTAATTAAATGAAGTTTTTTTTAGTTCAGTGTTTATAACCTTCATGTTGAAGTGGATTGAATGACACCATTAAAGAACGCTTGGGGTCCGCTGTGATTGGCCATTAATCCCTTCAACGTTCTTTATAGCTTTGGAATCGTTAAATACTTCTTCTGTGTGCACAAGCTACGCAAACCAAGAGAGGATTTTTGGTAAGTATTACCATGAGTGAAGTCGCAGGCGTCCGCATGTTTTATTTAACCCCGAAAGGGCACACACACAGAAGCGTTCATTGCGCACACATTTCACTCGTTAGTTCTTCTTCTTCCTCTTTTTTAAAAATGTGGCTCCATTGATATTTATCGATGATTTCGCCAATGTCAAGGTAATGCTTGATTAGTTGATAGTCCCGCACAGAAGAACTAGTTGTTCCTAACTAGCTCCAGGTGCAGGATTTTTTATTTATTTTTTATTTATATTTTGTTCGCCAAATTGACGCCGCCCGCCTGGTGGTAAGTCGTGACGACGTCTAGCGATTGTGGGCCACTCTCACAGCACACATTACTATTGAGAGTGGCCCTCAACTTGACGACCTACTGATGTGCCTCTTCACGCTCCGCTTAAAGAACCCAGGATTATATGTGGGAGGAAACACGTGCACAGGCAGGGCGTTCCAGGCCACTATCGTTCGGCAGAGAAACGAACGTTTAAAACGTTCGGTTCTCGCGAACATGCTATCCACTGTGTGGGGGTGGCATCTCTGCCCGGCACGAGTCGTTCGGGATCGGAAGGAAGAGGGTGGGATCAGATTGAAGAGCTCTTCAGAACACTCGCCGTGGTAAATACGGTAGAATGCGGCCAAGGAAGCTATTGTTCGGCGCTGAGCTAGCGGCTCAAGGCTTCCCGTTACCTCCGGACAACCAATAATACGGATAGCCCGTCGCTGCATAGCGTCGAGAGCGTCCAGCAGATACTTCGCGGAGCCGTCCCAGAGGTGAGAGCAGTATTCGACGCAGGGTCTAATCTGCGTCTTGTACAGCAGACACCTCTGGTCCGGTGTAAAGAATCTCTTTACCTTATTCAGTATTCCTAGTTTCCGCGAAGCTAGCCCTATACATCTTTCGATGTAGTTTTTATTATTGAGCTCTCGACGAACGTCTATGCCAAGGATATCAAGGTTGTCCTTCATTGGTAATAATGCATTCTGAAGAGAGGGTAGGGGAAGGAAAGGGGATTTCTTCGCAGTAAATGCACACGCCTGTGTTTTGCGGGCATTGAACTCGACCAGGTTCTCGGTACCCCATTGAGAGATACTGTCGAGGTTACGGTCGAGATCAGCCACAAGTCGTCGTCTCTCCTCCTCAATCTCAGATCGCCCCGCCGTCGGACGAACCGAGTAACTCCCGTGCAGTGTGCTGTCATCTGCATAGCAATGAATGTTCCCGAGGGATAGCATATCATTGATATGCAGAAGAAAGAGAGTTGGTGATAGTACGGACCCCTGCGGTACCCCGGCATTCACTTGCAAGAAGCGAGAAGCCTGGCCATCGCAGAGGACCCGCACTCAGCGCTCGTTTAAAAAGCTGGCAATCCAGCTGCACAGTTGAGGAGGTAGACCATATGCCGGAAGCTTGGAAAGGAGCGAAGCATGCCAGACCCTATCGAAGGCTTTGGCGATGTCCAGGCTAATAGCCAAGGACTCGCCGTGCCTTTCCATAGCCCCACCCCAGACATGCGTTACGAATGCCAGAAGATCACCCGTTGATCGCTTTGGCCTGAAGCCGTATTGTCGATCATTGATTAGCGAGTGATCCTCTAGGAATTGCATGAGCTGCTTATTTATAAGGAGCTCAAGCACCTTGCAAATGACTGAGGTGACAGCTATGGGTCGATAGTTGCCTGGATCGGACCGATCCCCTTTCTTGGGGATCGGTTGTACGTTCGCCTCCTTCCAGACCTCCGGCACGAGCCCTGAAGAGTATGACAGGCGGTACAGACGCGTTAATACTGGAGACAACTCAGCTGCACATTTTCGTAGCACCACCGCCGGAATGCCGTCAGGGCCACTGGCTTTCCGCGTGTCGAGTGACCGCAGCACTGCCCGTACATCACATTGCCTGATAACAATATCAGGCATTGTGTGGCCACAGTTGGCGATGGCGGGGGGCTGCAGGCCACGGTCGTCGACCCGGGAATTAGCCGCAAAGAGGTCTGCGAGCATATCCGCTTTCTCTTGGGCTTTGTGAGCCAGTGTTCCATCTGGGTAACGCAGCGGTGGCAGCGAGGGCTGACAAAAGTTAGATTGCACGGCTTTGGCCAGTTGCCAGAATCCACGGCTGCCCGTGGGATGGGAAGTGAGCTCCTGACCATGCCGCGCGACGCGCTGGGCATCCGCTCTCTTAAAGGCCCTCTTACTCGACTTTGTGGCCCGGTTGTACGCTGCTTTGAGGTGGCCCACGTTTGGGTCGCGCACAGCCCGGGCCCTGATCCAGGCGCGATATGCCGACTGTTTTTGTCGAACAGCTTTGGCACAATCTCGCCCGAACCAGGGACGGGCTCTGCGGATACTGGCGACATCAGAGAAAGGGATGTAATAATCCATCCCTAAACTGATCTCGCCAGCAATAGCAGAAGCACTATCCGAAGGAGCCTTTCCTACAAAGCAGCGCTGGCTCCAGGGGACGGACGCAAAATAATCGCGTAGACCGTCCCAATCCGCTGACGAGTAGTGCCATAGTCGTCGTGACGTTTGCACAGGACGTGCAGGAGGTGACACCTTCATGCCAGCGTGAACAACACAGTGGTCGGAACTACCCAGTGGGGCTCCTACCGAAACACTGTACTGGGCTGGGCGACTCGTCAGCAGTAGATCCAGCAGAGCGGGCGCGTGATCTGACCTGTCTGGTATCCGGGTGATCCCGCATACCATCTGGGTCAGACCGTGGGAGAGAGCGAACGCATGGGCGGCTCTACCCGCATGATCAGTCTTGAGGGACCCCAGCCATTCAATGTGATGGCCATTGAAGTCCCCCAGAAACACTAGGTCAGCGTTCGGGAACCGCACCTGCGCTTCATCAGCCGTCTCGCTGAGGTACTGGAAGAGCTTTGTTGTCTCAGAATCCCCTGTGTGGGATCGGTAGACGCACACGTAGATCTGGCTCATAGAGCCATGGTCTACGTGCAGCCAAAGGACGGAATTGGAGGGGTTCTCTAGGCAGCGCAACCGGCGGCAGCAAACATCCGCCCTAACGAACACGCACACCCCGGCTTTGTCTCGAAATTGTTCCTCGATGACATAGCCGGGGTAACACAGGTAAGACGTGTCGTCAGGGCGGCGTATTTGTGTCTCCGTGAGGAACATCACAGCGGGCCGTGCCGTCTCAAGGTGGTGGTGGACGGTATCGAGGTTCGCATGGAGTCCACGGACGTTAGTGAACTCCACCTCGAAATGTGAAGTTGTGGGGTTTCCTAGGGCCGCTGTGTAACGTTTATTTCTTTTTTGTTGCACTGCCATTGTAGATTTTGAAGAAGAAGCGTGAAGACAGGGCGACATTTGGTGCAGCAGTAAGTGACAAAGCGCAGGGGCTAGCTTTGTCTAGAACCGTGTGGTTAGGTCGGAGCCGACTCGCCGGACGGAAGGGCTCCCAAACCCCCCTGATGCAAGGCCGCCGCTACCCCACACCGGTTACCACCCGGATCCCACATCAGGATTATGCGCAACATGTGGGGCAGCCTCCTGGGGTGGTTGGCCCCAGGCGGGCCCCATGACTGTGTTGCGGGCGGCCGCGGCAACGCCGTTGCTAAGGGTCTCCCTGGCCGGCGAATCGACCCACACCACCCAAACTAGACTCCGTTTCGCCCCCACTGGTCCCATGCCTGTGGCACCATACATCGCCCCGGGCCCGGCGGTGCAGCTGCTGAATCCCTAACGCAACCCAGCCTGGGCTGGGTTACTTGGGGGGCTTTAGCACAGCTGCACGGTGGTACCCCCCCGGACCAACACTGTTGTACCACCTGGTACCCACGTAGGGGCCGAAGCCACTCCATAGGTACCGTAAATTAACGAGCCTCGTCCGTTTATCAGCAGGTGCGCCACTAGCAGGTGAGGTCGCTGGGGCCCTATAGATGTTGGTAGAGCCCCTTTGCACCCAATCCAAAAAATTGCTCCAGGTGCAGGATAAGAAACGTTGTTCGGTATGAGAGTAAACCCGATATTTGCGGAGCGCCAGAGGTTACCTAAAAAGCCACCAGCCACGCGCTCAGCAAAAATCGAACTCACTCGTTAGTTGGTCTCACCGAGTTCTACGAAATATGGAGCCATATTGCCATTTTAGGGTATTTTAAGAATTTGTGCCCTATGGCAGACCTGTCAGACGCAGATCATGCAGATGGACAGCAGGTACGGAAGATTTGGGCAATGAAGATGTTGACAGAGCGACACAATATCCTAACCGTCTATCGAGCGACAAAACACCATTATGGGCCTCAATGGCAAAACTTTAAATCTCGCAATGGACATTAAACTTTGTACAAAACATCTGGCAATTTGGCATAAGTGGCCAACTGCTTATCAAACTTGGGCGGTATGCCAACTGGGTCAGACACAAACACAAGTCACTGAAGTTTTAGACCTGTCTGAAATAGAGGCGAGTAACCACGTGATCTGTGCCGTTCATAAAAGAAAATACATGTTCGATCTTGATTTATGTAGCCTGGAAATTACCTTCACTTTTATGGTCATTTTATTTATACCGTGTACAAACATTTTAAGTGATATCCCTTAAAGTCTGATCGATGCTTCATTGCACCATTGCTTCGTCGTAAAGGCTTATTTTGATATAAAAATAAACTCGGACTGTTATTTTGTCACGACAATAGTCTTCCATATCAACAATTTTTTTACAATGATACAACACAAAAATATTTTCTTTTTATTATTTCTGTATTTTTAAGCTATATTTTTGCTTACTACTATTATTAAATACTTAGAATGGGGTATGGGTTCGAGTCTTGTAGATGACAGTTGAGTTTTTGTGATATTATTTTTTTTATTGGCAAAATACCTTTGACTAAGTTCACCAACTTCACAGAGGCCAAAAAGTTTAATAAGCTCGTAATTCGCACAAATGAGACCACGTGCGAAAGCTACAATAGGCTTTTATCTTACAATCCTCATAAAATATCCTCGTAGTAAATACGGCGTCATAAAATTAAAGGATGTGACGTCACGTCAGATATTACGACGACGTTATAAATATCAAAATTTTACAAAGTCATGAAATTCTCTTTTACGCACATCTCACTGTGACTACGTTGAATCTTATCTTAATATTTAACTGGTATAAATTAAAATTTACCATCCAATCAATGGACCGGACCTAATAGCTGTACGAAAAATAAAATAATAACTTCGATATTTTGTAATTCTTTTTCAATAGAATGTCTTTGAACCCATTTACTAATTTGATTAGTGATTAGTGCGAGTGCATACATTTTCTATATTGTTAAGTAATTTGTACAATTAGTTGCACTTGCACGCGCACTTAACAAAGTGTAAAACGGGCTGGATTTAAGTAAATTGGCATCAGAAAAGTTAAGATATGTATGATAGTAAAGATAAGTTTGTCACAAATACCAAACTATGGTGTCACGTATACAATGACGAATCATCCATAATCAGTGATTCAATATAATAATAATGATAAAGTATTAAGAAAAAAAATTCATAGTAAAACAAAAGGATTTATTACAAATCCAATTCTAATTCCAAACCGAAATTCCTGCATCACTCTTTTACGTCTTGTCAGACTAAAAATACACGTAAAAAATTGACATCACAACCGACTTCGAATTACCGAAATGGGACCAAATAATTGTCACGATGGGACCAAATTGAAAATGGACCACTTGGGAAGTAATGGTATTAATTAAAAAAAAATCGAAATCGGTTCATCCTGTCTTAAGTTATGAGGTAACAGACAAAAAAAAATAAAAAAAAAACATAGTCGAATTTTCAACCGACTTCCAAAAACACAGGTTCAAATCCAGCCTAAGATGTTAAGGTTTTGCGATATATTCTAAAAACAATAATTCTGACTACTCTTGTAAAATTATTAACTGAACTAATTTTAGAAATTCCGTCACAATTAGGAACTGATTTAATTATCCCGGAATGACAAATATATTATGTTGTAGACCTGTCAAAACATCGTAGTATATTTCTGGTAGTAATACCACAGAATAGGGTATAGTACTCCGGTAATACTAAGTATTCATGAGACAGACTTAAGGGCGATTCAGACATTACAGTGAAACATCAGTTCCGCCCGACACAGTACCGGCACAGTTCAGTATCAGTGCCAAATATTATATCATGCATTTTCTATGAACATGTCAGTCTCAGTGATGACTGAGTCGTATTTGACACTGACCATGGGAGTTCGATTTTAGCTGAGCGCGTGGCTGGTGGCTCTTTAGGTTAACTTTGGCGCTCCGCAAAAATCAGGTTCCCAGACACTCACATACCGAACAATGTTTCTTGTCCTGCACTTGGAGCTAGTTAGGAATATCTTCTTCTCTGCGGGACTATCAACTAATCAAGCATTACCTTGACATTGGCGAAATCATCGATGGACATCGATGGAGCCACCTTTTTAAAAAGAGAAGAAGAAGAAAACACTGACCATGGTGGGGACGCGTTCATAGAAAATTTATGAAAAAAATATTTTGTTCTGATAAAAACACTGATACTGAACTGTGCCGGAGGCTTCACTGATATGTGTGAATCGACCTTTATAGACATAGCTGGTAACTTTACAAAGTTAACGTAATGCGGTTTTATTCGTAACTTAATCTTAGACGCTCAAGTCTGTATGACTAAATTAAGGAAATCTTACTTATTTGTAAGTATAATTTATAGAACAAAGGCAATTCTCGTTCCTACCTTGATTTAGTTGAATTACGTGACATGTACAAAGTACAAATTCAACGAATTGCAATGAATCGGATTTGGAATACCCAATACTAAACTGTTTTGAGTTATAACTATTTTGACAAGTGACTTCATTCAATAGGTTAACAATCCTCTGTGGAGAGAAAAAACCGGACAAGTGCGAGTCGGACTCGTGCACAAAGGGTTCCGTACCAAAACGGCAAAAAAATCACGTTTGTTGTATGGGAGCCCCCTTAAATATTTATTATATTCTGTTTTTTAGTATTTCTTGTTATAGAGGTGCCAGAAATACATCAACTGTGAAAATTTTAACTTTAGGCTTTTAACGACAGACGGACAGACGGACGGACAGTGGAGTCTTAGTATAGGGTAAAAACCTTTTGGGTAGGGAATCGTAAAAAGGTTGACAATCCTATTTTCTATGGAAGATCGATTTCCAGTTTTACAATTTACCATTATTATGAACCGATTATACCGATAATAGGCTACTACTAAGTTTATGTCGTTTAGTTGAGAGGGATTTTCATAAAACAGTGATTTCCTGTCTGCATAATATTAAGGCTGAAGCCTCACGAGCATCTTGGGACCGTTTGCGGTGCGGTGCACAACTGCACCGAAATATTTCCCGGCGTTAGGTGACAAACAATGTCGCGTTTTATCCGAGACAGGGACCTGAGCATTTATGTACTTGTAACAGAACATCGAGCAGCTATATGATATGATCTGATCTAGCTACTGTTAGCATCATTGAATATTCTTAGGTTTATGTCACATCCCCTATGATTCTGAAAAAGTGCTAGAAGAATTAATACAGTTTTGATACTATTTCACTGTTTTATTTAAAGAATTGAGTGATGGCAAACATGTTTACCTGCATAAACCTATGGATGTTCAATACTAGTGTTCACCGTTTCCCAACTCAGTTGGGGTCGGCTTTCCAGTGTAACTGCGATGCGGCTAAACTTCGATATATTCTGTGAAGCGACTCCCATCTGACCTCCACAACCCTAGGACGATATAAAAGTCCTGTTGTTAGACTGGTCAAATTTTTGATTAATGGCTCCAACTACCCCTAACGACTGCCATAGATGTTCGTATGACAACCGGGACCGAAGGCTTAACGTGCTCTACGAGGCACGGAGGGTCTCAGTGTCTAAGAAATGGTCACCCATCCTAAAACCGGCCTGACTAGATGTTGCTTATCTTTTGCAATGTGTTAATATTGTCGGTTACCACTAGACCACGAGCCCATGTTCAATACTAGTGTATCACCATATTATCACGAACGAAGCCTCGAGCACGCTCGCCGTTTTGTCTACCTAATTAGGCAAAATTAATTATGAGATTGAGATTGAGATTCACTGATGTGTGTGATTTAATATCTCTCTTTAATATCTCTCTATCTATCACGTTTCGCACTTTCGCAAGGAACTCAAGTGGCTCCCAATGCGCCTTCGCAGAGACACTCGGATATTATGTTTCCTTTTTAATATCCTGCATAATCCCACCTATCCTTCCTATCTGCGGGACTGCTTCTCATATATGAACGCACCCGCTACCCTGTGTAGGTCTCACCTCAAGTACCGCCTAAATTATCCCTCCCACAAAACTCATTTTTATTCCATTTCCATTCATGCGGTCAGGCTGTGGAACTCTCTTCCCCCGGACATACAAAGCTGTAGAACTCATACTCTATTTAAAAAGAAAGTAAAAGCACACTACCTCTCCAGGCTACAGTACCATGGACTACATCCACACGCTGCGACAGGTTATACAGAAGACCAAAGAGTATAAGCCTCTCTGCTTAGGCTTAGCTTTATTCGTGGACTATGAGAAAGCCTTCGATTCGATCGAAATATGGGTCGTGATACAGTCTCTCCAGCGGTGCCGGATAGATCACCGGTATATCCTGGTGATGAAGTGTTTATACCAGAACGCCACTATGTCGGTCCGAGTACAGGAACAGAGCACGAAGCCAATCCGACTGAAAAGGGGCGTTAGACAGGGAGACGTTATCTCTCCGAAACTGTTTACCGCTGCCTTGGAAGACGTCTTCAAGCTACTGAACTGGGAAGGACGTGGCATCAACCTAAACGGCGAGTATATCACTCACCTTCGGTTTGCCGATGATATTGTCATTATGGCAGAATCGCTGGAAGACTTAAACACCATGCTCGAAGACCTCAATAGAGTATCCCAACAGGTGGGCCTTAAGATGAATATGGACAAGACAAAGGTTATGTCAAATGTCCATGTTGCGCCTCTACCGGTGCATGTTGGGGACTCAGTCTTAGAAACTGTTGACGAGTACGTCTACTTGGGTCAACTGATCCAGGTAGGCAATTCCAGCTTCGAAGACGAGGTACATCGACGAATCCGACTCGGCTGGGCAGCGTTCGGGAAGCTACGAGATGTCTTCTCGTCCGACATACCTCAGTACCTGAAGACGAAAGTCTTTAACCAGTGATGACTTACGGATCTGAAACGTGGTCCCTCACTATAGGTCTCCTCAACAAGCTCAAAGTCGCTCAACGAGCTATGGAGAGGGCTATTCTCGGTATTTCCCTACTTGATCGCGTCAGAAATGATGATATCCGTAGGAGAACAAAAATAACCGACGTAGCCCAGCGGATTAGCTCGTTGAAGTGGCAGTGGGCGGGACACATAGCGCGCAGAACAGATGGCCGATGGAGCCAAAAAGTTCTGGAATGGCGACCGCGTATGGGCAAACGTAGTGTAGGACGCCCAACGGCCAGGTGGAAGGACGACCTCATCAAGGTCACCGGGAAGCGCTGGATGCGGGCTGCTTTAGATCGGTCATTCTGGAAGTCTATGGGAGAGGCCTATGTTCAGCAGTGGACTGTGTGTGGCTATTATGATGATGATGATGTATTTATATATGTATATATTATAATGCACCTTTAGTTTATGTAAGTTTATTTTTATTGCACTGCACACACGTTGCCTTGTCACCTTAACATCTCCTCTCTGGCCTGCTGGAAGAGATGAGAGATCCTTTAGGAATAAGTCCCCTTGTTCTAACTGCTCACTGTTCTTTTTGTATTCTACTTATTGTTTTATCTTTCTCTGTGTGTTGTACATAAATAAATAAATAAAATAAAATATGATGCATATTATGATCATCTAATTTTACTGTTTAAGCTTGTAAGTTGTAATTGGCAGAATAATATTATTATGTCCGACCACATTTGACCTACCTTGTCAAATTACAAATTAGATGTAAGCTTTTTGAATAAAATAAAATGTTGAATAAATGCTATCCTTCCTTACACAATGACTCGCCAAATTGCCTTATAATTACCTAATTATAAAGCAGTGTTTGTTCTATACTTTGTTATATAACTACTAAAACAAATACACCCATGCAAGCGCGACCCTGAACAACCAAAAATACAATTTTCAAATCAAAGTAAAAAGATTCGGTAAGCAGGTAGATATGTATATTCAATAATCAATTGGTAACCACTAGGTACATCTCATATGCATAGTAATTTGATAACAACATGACTAACACAAAAACGTCTAGTTTTAGTTGACGGTAACCGCTTGTAATCCATAATACTCTTCAATATCACCACCAAATAACTTCCAATAAATGCTTACTAATTTACTAGGAAAAAAAAAAATATTGGACCAACTCAAAAATCACTAAACCTACGCGTTATCAGTACAATGACATCATTGATAGACCAAAACTGATAAAATAAGGTGTGACATATATTTATAACCAACCGAGAATTCACGGCTCATTCGATTAGCACCCGTTGAGCTGAACAGACGTACTATTTATAAAGAAAACGTTGTATGAGTCATATTTAAAAATCGAACAGTTTATAAACGTGAACATGGCGTTATATGCTGGTGCTTGTGTGTTGGTATTATTGTGTGCGTACGCGCATGCTTTCCAAACAAATACAACGGAAGGTATCGTGGAGGGTTATAAAGCGACTGATGGAGATTATTTCGAGTTTTATGGAATACCATATGGTGGGCCTACTGCCGGGGAAAATAGATTTAAGGTAAGTCTTCTTAAAATCACTTAAGGCGTTTTCAATATTGCTCTGTTTTTCTCATGTTTCTTTTCCTTTGTAACCTACGCCTACACTATTTTATCTCGATTCAAATACGTTACAATATTATAGTTAAAGAAAAAAATCAATTCATATCTTAGAAATATCAGCCATTGCCATCCAAAGGTTGCCTGGTAGAAATTGCTTTAAGCAATAAGGCCGCCCATTGTATTGCTCTTAGACTTAATAAGCTCCGCTACCGACCACGCCACCGATGCAGTTAAAATACCTACTATCCTCTGGTACCAATCTAACATCTGGTACTCAGACCAAAAAAACGGGTCGTGGGTCTCTTGACTACCATTGGTTGATGAATCTCAGCCCACCGCAGGTAGCCGACGCACACTGCATACAATATACAACCGTAAGGTGGTAATGCTCCAACTGTGCTGATAGTAAAAAACAACGTTTAAAAACAAGGTAAAGGCTCATTTTCTGTCTGGTTCTAATTAGATACTTAATATATATTTCTGTTGTATATTGTTTCTGATTATTATTACCGCCAACGCAATATGTGTATGTATGGATATATTATGTATTTGTGTGTATATGTATGTATGTGTATGTATGTGTATGTATATATATGTATGTGTGTATGTATATGTGTATCTATATATGTATGTATATGTGTTTGTATGTATTTATGTATATCAATTGACTGTTCTTGGGTCTTTCATCGGGTTGTGGAAGCTGCCATAGTTTGATGATCGACTCGGGAGTTGTAGATTGACTTTCTTTTTGTATATACACTGCCCCTATCACATTTAATGTTAAATTCTATCCATCCTAAGGTTGCCTGGAAGAAATCGCTCTATGCGATAAGGCCGCCTATTGTACATAATTTTTGTAACCGTATTTTTTGTTATTTATACTAAGTTTGTGAGATGTACAATAAAGAATATTTATTATTATTATTATTTCGTTTATTCCTTTACATTCTTATTTTATACATTTTTAAATACATTTATAAAAAAAAACAAATACATTTAAAAATATAAAAAATAGTGACCCACCTGTAGTGGAGTAGGACCCAAACTACCGGCGGTGGAGGCTACAGACTAAGAAACCTCCTAACAATACGGCACGTGTCGAGGATAACAGCCTTCTGAATCTGACTCTTGATCCAACAATCTAACGAGAGTCTCTTGAGATGTTGATCGAGACTCTTCGCTATTAATCCGTTTGCCGAAACGACCACCGGGACAATGATCGTCGAGTCTACGTCCCACATGGCGGTTATCTCGAAGGACAGATCAAGGTATTTACTAAGTTTGTCCTTCTCTGCCTTCACGAGATTTTCGTCATGCGGGACGGCGATATCGACGAGCACTGCCCGACGCTGGGTCCGTCATTATTATTATTATTATAGTACATGTGAATTAATACCAACTATATTGGCGTACAATAAAGTATAAATAAATAAATAAATACATAAAAAATAAATAAATATCAAAATAATAATATCACAGTCCGTCAAGATCCGAACATCTAACTTGTTTACTTACTAATTGTCCTCGGTCAACGGGTCTCAAAGTTTTTGCAAGACTTTCAAGTGTTCTAGCTAGTTCTATGGAGTTCTAGGTAGTTCTAAGGATCAATACATACAGAAGGACTAACGTGTATTTGCACTTTGATTTTCAATGTGTTGGAGTTATCGAGTCCTGTTTTGCAATATTTATATCATTGCTGCTCTGATCATATTAGTCGTAATAACCTTCTTAGGTAAATTGAGTATTCAAAACAAAGATATTTTTTTAATTAAATCAGTAGTTCCTGAGATTAGCGCATTCAAACATATAAACTTTTCCTCTTTACTAAGAATTTGTAATATTATTCAATGGACTTAGGTTTTTCAGCCTACGTTGAATATAATCCCAAAATTCAGTTCGTAAAGCGTGCAACATAAGAGCTTCACCCTATATAAGTCACGTTGTATAAGTAATATTAAGGGAAGGCGGGCCCGGTCCCTATGAGGTATTTGACATTGATAAAACGAAGGTTATTCACTAACATTCGGGTATGTTTATACTATGATTACGCTAACTGACAAGATTAGGCACTTGATCCAAGGAATAAGTATATTATAATCTATATACTTACTTAAAAGAGTGAAAAGGTACTCTAATATGGAAACTTTATCATGAATATTAAAAATGAAACAGTAAGTTAGCGTGTCTCAAACTCAAAAAATATTGATTAATGTAGGTTATAAAATTACACTTACTACAGTATTTAAAAATATAATTAATTTATTTCTAGGTACGCTTACAGACTACTGTCATCACATGATGAAAAACATTTGAGACAGGTATACAAGTCCAGACAGTGATCAAAATTTAGCACACATCATGACAAAAGTAGACATAAAGTATAATTAATTCTCTTATAGCGCTTAATTAAAATTAAAGAAAAACAAGGAAATTAAATTCAACCTAAGGAAAAGCATTTATGATACGTGATACGACTATCTTGTACTGGGATAATTGATAAATTTAAGCCAGATTCACAACTACAAGGCAACATGTAAAAGAGTCCTGTCAATCTTAGATCAATTATTAATGTAAACTGGCAATAAAATAAAAATAAATAAAACACACCTTCCGGACTTTATAAGTGCTGAAGACTGGCCCTTATCTAGCCCAGACCTCAACCCTTTAGACTACAAATTATGGTCAGTTTTAGAGGACATGGCCTGCTCTAAACGACACGGTGACATTGAGTCTCTTAAAAAATCTTTGGAGCAAGCAGTGGCAAAATTTCCTTTAGTGCGTAAATCCATAGATTCGTGGCCAAGTCATAATATTTTATGTTTGTATAAAATTGAGAGTCTAGCATAATATGAGTCGAGAAGGAATATGTTTAGTAATATAAATTAGTTCACTAGCGGCACTGTTAGGATCTTACCAAATTAAAACTACGTAGGGGGGACAAGGCGCATGGTGAAGGTGAGCGCTGACTATTCGCAAAGTGGCCACCCTAAACCTACGAGTGAGTCGCACAGTGAATCCATGGATGAATTGTAGCACGGGGCTCGTACAAGTATAAAAGTGCTTGAATAGCGGCAATAGGCTCACCCCGTATTACGTGAGACTGGCGAAAAATAAGCGTATAATATGCCTCTACATTTATGGTTATATACATATGTGTAGTAGGTGTCACCTAGATATTGCTGTGATCAGAGACTTGGGATACCGCTCGCTTCCCTCCCTTAACATACTATATCTATGGCTGTGATAGTCACACTTTCACGATGACAACGTCTAACAACAATAATTGAGTTTAAATTTGAACTTACAAACAAACATATTAGTGAACTGATAACACAGTTTGTGGAAGCAACAAGTTATCTAATCGATAAAGTGCCACGAAAAAGATAGTCGCGACAGCTAAATATAAAACGATAAAGATTTCCACTTTATTTAATTTTGAAGTTTAATGTAGCGTTAATTTTTTTCAGGCACCAGTTCCTCCAGCCAAATACCCTGGATTACTACACGCTAATGACCCTACTATAATATGTGCCCAACCAACGCTAAACGGTTTAATAGGTAAAGAAGATTGTCTCTATTTGAATATATTAACCAAAAACAACACAACTTCAAAACCTGTCGTTGTTTGGCTCAACGCTCAAGAATACACTAACTCAGATACTCAGCAAGTCTCCTACAGAAGCTTCGTTGAAGAAAACGTTGTATTCGTATCAGTAAATTTCCGTCTCTCAATTTTCGGTTTCCTCTGCTTAGGAGTGCCAGAAGCTCCAGGTAACGCTGGTTTGAAAGACGTTATCCTAGCATTAAAATGGATAAACGCTAATATCGCAAGCTTTGGTGGAAACCCTAGCAACGTAGTCCTAATGGGCCATGGATCAGGTGCGGCTATGGTTGATTTGATAAGCATGTCAGAACAGTCTATGGGACTAGTACACAAAGCCATTGCGATAAGCGGATCTGGCTTAGCCCCCTGGGCACTCGCTTACGATCCGGTTGGCTATGCTAATCTTTTAGGTGAAAAACTTGGATATGGTGGCAAATCGAATGAGGATCTCGCAAAACATTTACAAACTACAGATTTAAGTGTATTGCAAACAGCGTTAAATGATTTTAGTTTTAAAAACAATACACCTTTATTTGCTCCGTGTTTGGAAGATCCAACACTGAATCCAAACGATACATTTTTATCAACTGCTCCAATCACTTTACTAAGATCCGGCAACTATTTACAATTGCCATACATCGCTGCATATACAACTAGAGAAGGAACGTTACGAGTCAATGAGGCGGCCAATGGAAACTGGCTAAATGCCATGGAAACAAATTTTTCAGATTTCCTACCTGTAGATCTGAAACTTGATAATGCCAGAACCAGTGTCACGTCATCGATTAGAGAATTTTACTTCAGCAATAGTTCCATAAGTATGGCAACTATTGATGATTATTTAGACTACCATGGAGATACTCTTATAGCTGTACCTGTAATTAGAGGAGCTAGAGAAAGGAGTGTACTGTCTATTGGTAACGTGAGACTTCTGGAATTTGGTTATTTGGGTACGCAGAACTCTGATTGGGTATATAACCAGGTACCGTTGAATGGAGTGAAACATGGAGGGCTCCTTAATTACTTGTTTGACTACGACTTGAAGCCTGTAGATGCGCCTGTTATGACATCCATTGTTAAGCGGTTTACTACGTTTGCAGCTACTGGGTAAGCTATAGAATTTTTCTTTTCACAAATATATTTTTCTAAATCATTTCATAATGGTGGTAAATTTTTAATCGTAGCTTATCGCGAACATGATAAAACAATTGAGGTCATCCTAGTGACACACACATCAAATATTTTCTGACTGCACGAAGAAGGTGCGCGAGATTAGCGTAGTTAAACCCAACTCAAAGTTTAAGTTTCTCGGTTGAAAACTGTAATTATTGTAACCATATTCTTTTTTTTTAATGTATAAAATACTTCGAAACAAATAATTGCCTGTGCTTAATTAATCCTTTGGAGAAAAACGCCTGATTTTGAGTGTGAATGGGTGTAAAAGATCGCTTAGGAACACAATGTCTAAAATAACAACCCAAGTGAAGTACGAGTACTATGCACAATATTTTGTCAAAGCTCAAACTTTACCAAATGACTTTAATGACTTACTAGTTTTTTTTTTCTATTATTGTAATTTGATATTGCACCCCAAGTGCTAAGATACCGTACCAAACTCCAACTGGACACCTGATAGACAGACGAGGATCTGCCAAATATAATGAAAATTTTTATAAACGGTAACAGACTCACAGATGGTATTTCGTTGAAAAACGTTTCTGGCAAAATGTAGGTTTTCTAAAATCTTAAAACTACGCGAGTAGAAGGATGTAACTCTTTATGTTTGTATGTGCTTAAATGTCCCACACATGATTTACACTTACCTGTAATTTGCTGCTAAATTCTACAATTTATGTTTTTCAGAGTAACTAGTACTATCAGCAGCACCTTTGCTGACAGTTGGGAGCCAATAAACAGAGAGAGATTTAACTACTTCTACTACGGAGGAAGCGACAGCGCAATTGTCAACCAATCATCCATCCACATAGAAGAGTCCAGGTTCAACCCACATAACACCACGATGAACTTCTGGAACGATCTCTTAACCAAGTATTATGAGGCTCCAAGACCTGTCAACTCTTCAAGGAAATTATTTAGCAGTATTATGTTTGTTGTTTTATGTCAATTGTTCATGCGATTTCTTTAGATTTTAAGTTGTCATTATAATAACTCGTATTGAAAATGAGTTATTTAGTATGTTCTCGTCTCCCACTAATATTATTATAAGCAAATCTTTGTTTTGTAATCGATTAACTTTGAAACTAATGAACAGATCTTTCATAATTCTATCACTACGAAAGCTTTATTATTCAAAAGTACGTACGATGACGATAGCTACTCTTCACCTAAACTAGCGGACGTCCACGGCGTCGCCCGTGGCAAATTATACACCAAAACCTTCTTCGAGAACCACTCTATCTATTAGTGAAAGCAGACAGACGCTGCGGAGGACTTGTTTTATAAAATGTAGTGAAGACAGATAGTTTGTAGTAATAGAAGATTAGTACATTTAAAGTGTAATCTGTAAGTGAAATATTTTCCGAAATAAGCGTTACCGGCCGGCGGAATCGTGGCGGAAATTACAATCATGCAGATTCCGAAACGTTTGGAGCAGTAGTGATACAAGTATTATACGCGAATGGGCCGGTAATACTAATTTTTAATATAATATGGATACAGCTCGCCAAAGTTTTAATATTATAAATAAATAAATAAATAAAATAAAAAGCCTTTTATTTCTTGCAGAATTTACAGAGTAAACAACGATAAATTTTATGTAAAGTAAAATGTTTTGTTAGTACTTATTTAACTTAGGATCTTAAATCTAGTTGTTAGTTTTAGGTTTCGATTATTTCTTAATCCTATCTTATTTAATAATTATATAATTGTGTCTGCAAGAACCCCTCTGCAGGTGAAGGCCTCCTCCAAAGTTTTCCCATGCACCTCGTTTCGTCCAATCCAATTTTGTATTTAATGTTTAGTAAAGATTCATTTTATTTTGTCGTAAAGATGCAGGTATTTCCTGAGGTAAACATACTGTGGTAGTGTTAATTTTTTTTTTTTTTAATAATTAATTTTTTTTTTTTATTTAAAAAAAAAGGTTAGGTTTTTAACTCATTATTTTATTTATTTATTTTCAACAGGGACACATAACAGTTACAAATTATTACTGCAACTTACGCATAACCCACATCTAACTGACACATTTGACTGCTTAGGTGGCGCAATGGTATGAGTATGAGACTGCCGGCCCTGAGGTCCCAGGTTCGATTCCGGGTCGAATTAAATTATTTGTGTGATCCACAAATGTTTGTTTCGGAGTATGGGTGTTTTCTACGTTTAATATGTATGTATTTAGAAATATATAAGTATGTTTATCAGTCTACCCCATAGCACAAACTTATATTAGCTTAATTTGGGCTAGATGACGTTGTGTGAGAATGTCCAAAAATATTTATTATTTATTTATTTATCTAAGTCCGCGAAGTAAACATGTCATGTCATGTCATAAGTCATAACAAATCTAAACATGTCACAATTATTTTGTGTGCCTTGGCCGCACACATAGTTTGTCACAATCGCTTCATTATCTTTTCTATTTTCTAAGTCGGTTAATAATAATAGGTATATTAACCTGTGCATTGACTCCAATTAAAATAAATAGTCATATAATTACGTTGATTAAATTAAGTACCTACATCCGTGAACATGGCGATCGCAATATTGCTGTAGGTAAATACCAATCAGACGCTTGATAACAACACACACACACACACACACACACACACACACACACACACACACACACACACACACACACACACACACACACACACACACACACACACACATACATACAGCATTTAGAGGTGGCCGTTTAAACATAACACAACGAAAAGTCTGCTTATATTTTAAATGCATATAAGTACGTTTTGAAATATAAGCTTCATAGAGCTTATGCTTATTCGTTTATACTATTTAAACGGCACGGAATGGCAACATCGCAACTTAGTTGCAAGCCGCTCGTGTAACTACGAGTCCGTCGCATTGGCGGCGCAAAATAGACTTTATTTAGTCATAGATAGGGTCGAAAATATAAAAAGCTTTCAACAGATTTTTTGTGTTTAGAAATTACATTAACTTTAAGTCTTATAAATTTGCGTTGTGTTGTGTAAAGCTATAAGCTGATTTATTGTTTAAATTCAATCAATGAATTTATTTAGTATGATTTTCGTTGTCGGGTGAAAGCGACGTTCCGTAAATAGGTTACGTACTCAGACTAAAAGAATAACATAGACGGAACATGTAGAATAAACACGTGAAGCCAAATGACACTTTCAATGTGTGCGTGTGACTCCGATTTCCGTGTACCGATACCACTAACGGCGTGTGCGTAATGTTGCCAGCAAATGAAAAAATCTCTATATAGTGGACATATGGAAAATTAATATTTGTTATAGTAGATGTTATCTGCAATTATTTTGTCATTTACACAAATGATTATTATGATAAGTGCCTAAAATGGGGAAGTGTTAAAATAAATAAAAACGTGATAAACACTGAGTAAACACACTTTAATTACTAGCTTTCAAAAAATTTCTCATAATTAAAATAATTCTTTTTAAGATGAATGAACAAAGCTTCATTCCAGTAAGTAAGACAAAGTTAATATATTTCGTGTTTTGTTTATGTTTTTGTGATCGGTTTTACAGCTATTAGTGATCAACAGATAAGAATTATTGGTTAAGCTACTTTTGTCGTTGACTATACATGAAGTAGATATCAATAGTCGTTAGGTTAAGACTGAGGCCTTTGTAGTGTTAGACTGAAATTAAACTACTGACACAGTAACATAAATATATTGGATCAGAACACAGGCTGGGAGGTCAGACAGCGGTCAATTCCAAGATTGCCGAAATAACCAAGCCACGTATTAAGTAGATCCCGGACACAGATGTGATCGGGAGTTCGGGACTAACGCACGAATGATGATGATGATGATTAGAAACATCGAGGTTGTCAACATTGATGACACTGATTTTTTTACTCAGTACTTTATAAATTTCCATAAATACTGCTAAATATTTTGTGGAAATGATGAAAAAATTATGGCAACTCTGTATGATATGGCGGAGGTTTTGTGTTCCTAGTTTGTGCAACTAAAATATTTAGAAAAATGTTATGAAATCTAATAAGAAATAGTTAATTACTTATGAAACGATAATCCAGCATTCTTTCTATGAATAATTGAAGTGTTTTTACACCTTTTCACCACACAATACGGCATATTTATAATATTTTGTTCAACCGTGATCGCACGTGCGTACACACTCGCTGCTCACAAAGGAGTGGCGATTGTATTCTCTTTAGAGTGGCGAGCGAAATGGTATCCCATTGCTATATAGTATCCCTTTTGGCGGCTTCACTCGCTAGTTCTATTCGTTCCGTCTATGTTATTCTTTTAGTCTGAGGTTACGTAGTACATCGCTTTTCTTTGAATGCAAGTTTTAGTGTTTTTAATGTTCAGAGTTCATAATTAATTTAATCTGATACCGCCCCGCTGCAATTGATATCGCGGCAAGACCAGTTGCATCATGTACCTAAATGAAAACAGTTTTACCGCGGTCAGAAGACCCGGTCAAGTGGAGGAGCATAAGTCGATATACCTCTTACGGTTCTACTTAACTGATTGCGATCAAACAAACATAAAACTTAAGTCTGACAAAACTTTTATAATAAAGAAGATATTTTATCGTTAATCTAACATACCTTTACCAGACACCATTTTTTTTATACCTACAATGTACAGACGAGACGACTAATTTACAATTATATATCAGTTTAAAAATGAAAGCAAAATAGTTACACAACGATTTATTAAGTAAAACAACAAAGCATGTCCAATTTACGTTACGTTATAGACGACTTACTAAAAAAGCGTTTTAAGTAAAAAGCTCTTTTGTAAGTCTGCTTAAACATATAAGCTAAAGCTTTAAAAGCGTTGTGAAAATAAAGCCGTTTATCACACTGCTAACAGCATAACGCTTGTATCCCTAAATGGGTAGACAGGGGCTTACATAACCCACATTTCGCCAGAGGCTTTGTTGGTTCAATGTAATAAGGAGCAAGCCTATTGCTGTTTCTCGGCAGAAAGTACCTACCACCATTTAAAAACAAAAGTTTCGATAACAGAACCGACTAGAATTAAGGAAATAAGCTTTTGCTATGGAATCTACACGAATGATAAACATTCTTATATATATACGGAATGGAGTCAGGCGTTACCTGGCGAAAGTCCATGATAAAACATTGGAGTATATGATGTTGGAATTTTTTTGGAGTTTACTCCTTAAGAATCGATTTTCATATATAAGGCGCCCGGTATGAGAAAAATCCGAGGGGTAAAACCTACTAACAAGTAACGAAAATCGTGTCACGTTTTTGGTGCGCACCTCTAGTGCGCAACTTTCTAATTTGTTATGGTTAGATACTCGTACTTAAGGAGTAAACTCCAGTCGTGCGTCGGAGCTGACACACACACTTTTTTTTTAATATAATTGCACTAATTTCGCTAAATAGAAGACATTATAAACGTCGACATATGTTTCACCTATTCACGAGGCATTCTCAAGACTGTCTCCAAAGAGAACAGCAGCTGTTCGTATGTCGTCGTTTATAATGTCTTCTATTTAACGAAATTAGTGCAATTATATAAAAAATGTCCAACATCATATACTCCATTGTTTTATTCTTATATATTTCTAAATACTTACATGTATAAAACATAGAAAACACCCAAACTCCGAAACAAACATTTTGTGGATCACACAACTATCGTATTTGATTTGGCCTGGAATCGAGCCTGACACTGCTCCACCGAGACAGTCGTAAACAGTCGACATATTTACCTTATATTGTTCTTATAACGAGTTATAATACCTATTAGTCATACTGAATCAGTTACTAATTAGAATTTTGAATAAATTAACCTATTTAGTCATGCAAGAAGTGCGTGATTGTACGATATAATATCACATAGTTACCGCAGTATTTAACGTTGTAAACTATTTTAATAACTATGTACTTAGAACTGCGAATTAACCTCACAAAGGTTACTTAACATCCTCGCTACAACTTAAAGCTCACTTGAAGGTCATATTACAGGTGTGCAAGCTGAACTTTTCATGCTCGTAAAAGCATAACTCTACTACCTTAATCCTTAGTTTATTAGTGTTTAATATAGTCCCACGGTTTTGCCCGTGACAAATTATATACTAAAAACTTCCTTGAGAACTACTCTATCTATTAATGAAAGCAGCATGAAAATCGGTGCAGTAGTTTTTAAGTTTATCGCGAACAGACTGACACGCTGCAGAGGACTTTGGTTTTATGATTTGTAGTGATGCGAAAGTCTGTCTGGTCGTTTTCACGCCTAAACTACAAAACCGATCTAAATGAAATACATAGATAGTCTAGCTAGAGCCTGAGAAAGGAAAGAAAATATGTTTTATTCGCAAACACAGATATGGCGATTATAAGCATCTTACATAACATACTTATAAACAGGGAGAAAGTAATTTGTCTGGAAGAGATCGCTATTAGCGATAAGGCCTCACTTGTACATTTAGTAGTTTTAAGTATGTTTTTAATGTATTTTCTAAGCTGTGGTATACAATAAACAACATTATATTATGTAATGTTAAGTAAAAGTAAGAAAAACCTACTAGTCCTTATTTAATACTTAATAAAAATTGACAAATATTTATAATCAATGATTTATCGATAGTTCATCAACTATATATGGCTATGGCGCGTTTTCGACCGGAGGTACCGGTTGACCTGAAGTGATGCTGTGACCACGCGCTCTCCGTCCTCTATCTCGAAAACGGTTCACCGTATGAAAAATTTATTTAAACAAAATTTGTAGAGAATTTTGTATTCTACAATATTGATACAAATAGCAAAAAACCCATAGGAAATGAGATATTTACAAAAAAAAGACAAAAAAAACACCGGCCCAGTGAGAGTCGGACTCACGCACAAAGGGTTCCGTACCAAAAAGAAAATACTCCATTTTGTTGTGTCGGAGTTCCCTTAAATATTTATTAAATCTTTTAGTATTTGTTGTTATAGAGGCAAACGACATCATTTGTGAAGATTTCAACTTTCTAACTATCACTGTTCATGAGATAAGGTAAGACAGACTGACGGACAGCGAAGTCCTAATACTTCGCTGTCCGTCAGTAATAGGGTTCCCGTTTTACACTTTGGGTACGGAACCCTATTTTACATAGGCGGAGCCGCAGTCAAAGTCATAAGCTACTACGACTTGAATAAATGATTCTAAAACCCATTTTCTGGTAAACTTACACATAATATGTTTTCAGTTGTAGACCAATCAGCTGCAATTACTTACCTGAAAAAAAATTGTAAAACAAATAAAAAAAAAGATAAGTACTACAAATTGAGAGAAACTGCAGTAGAAAGCTAGTCATGTTACATATAGGTAAGTATTATAGGAATCATTTTCTTGCCAGATTTTTAATATCTACAAAATGACCCATTCATTACTTTAAAATCGCAAAATAAATAAACTGAACATGCAAGACCCTTACCATAGTGATTGGAAGAGTTAGTCGATAACTAATGATGTTTCAGAAAAAACAAACGTATTATTTGTGTCACGTGACCGACATTTACTGCGATATCATTGGTTATCGAGAATGTCTTTCGAATGGCATCGCTTCGTCGAATAATAACGTCTTTGAACTCAAAGCAGCTCCAACCCTCCAAGGTTAAAGTCTCGGATACAAGTAAAAAGGCCAATAAAATTAAACAAGACAGTTACTCAGTGCAAAATTACCAGAAGAAATTTCTCTCAAGAACTGTACAGTATAATTTGCTTTGTCTGAATGCACTGAAGTGAATGCAATTCAATGGGCATGTAATGCTTGCCATGTCTAGACTGAAACATTTCAGGTACAGTACGATTATTTCAACTTTGGCGCTCGGGATGTCTCGGTTTTTTTCGTTTTTTCGTGTTCGTGTTACAATGATATTTAAACACTGAATTTTAGATGAATCCTTACCAAATCAATATATTTTTGTATTTCAAAGCAATGAGTTAGTTCGGTAGAACTACGGTAGGTGGATCCAACGCTAACCGCGCGATCTAGAAATTATGAATTTGATACATGATTCAGTGGTCAGAGCATTCCCCCTGTTAGGGAAAGGCCGTGGGTTCGAGTCCTGCCGATGCCATCAGTTTTTGTGATTTATATATAATTTCTTTCTTAATATTTTAAGATTAGTTTAAGCAAACTCATTGCTTTGAAATGCAAAAAAATACTACAGTTCTGCTCTGATGGAACAGTATACATTCAGAATCTATTTCGGTCATTCCCAGTTATTCCCACTATATATCTGCATTATTGAATTATGTATTAAAAGTATAATATATTTCACAGTGCTCTCTTCCCGAAGAGGCCCCACAGGTGGCCAAAGTCCGCCGGGCGCCACTGGAAATACCTTCTGGGGCCACCAGAGACGCCCGCAGCAATGGACATGGGAGCGGCCGCGGTCTCGCGAAATTAAAAAAAACGGTGCTCTCTTCAGTGAGAGATTTGTAATTTTGACCTAAACGTTAAAGAAGCTGAGCCGAGAAGACGCATCATTTGCCAAGTCAGAACACTCTAAAAATAGCAAAGTTGAACAAGCGAAATACAAAACCGCTTAGAGAAATTGCTCGGAATAACAATGCGATACATTTAATGGCTTTAGAATTTGCATCAGTAACAAAAGCTAAATCCAAAACGATTTTTGTAGAACAATCAAATGTTACAATATTGTTGGAACGAATTTCAATACTCTGTGTTCTCTCGGTTGAATGGAGGCATTCCGCCCGTTCCATGTTTTAAACCAACCTACCTATTTCTTTATTTATGGTTTTTAAAATAGATTACTGTAGTACTATTGAAACCTGTAATGACACCATAGAAATAGACGAGTAGTGGGACCCTAAGTCTATTTGGACGGATGACACAGATTTTCAAAGAAACTTTGTAAATGTTTGTGTGAACGTTGTTTTATGTAAAAGTTGTGATTTGACAACAAAAATCTCTCAAACACTTAAAAGAAGACTAGCTATTCTCTGGCCCAAAGAATAAGTATCGCCATCCAACGTGGCAACACAGCCAGCATTCTGGGAACCTTCCCAGTCGGCAATGACGCGGAGGATTTTTTAAACGATATTTTGTAATGTAAATATTTTAAGTATATAATTATATGTATATTGTAATTCTTATTGTAAATAAAAGCTTATAAAATATTGATCTAGCAAATAGGGAAAAACTCGGGAGTCGAGCAACGTTTTACTTAACTGCCCCTGCCCATCACTGAGGCAGATTGATTTTGATTTGATTGACAAAACGTACTTATCCAGCAAGATGCTACAACGAAAACACCACGCATTATAACTTCGATATGAAATTTTATTATCTACTACAAAGTAGCCTATGTTATTCAGAGATAATGTAGCTACATCTAACTGAAAGAATTTTCAAAATCAGTTCAGTAGTTACGGAGATATGGTATCTATACACTATTTAGTGATTTTGTTTCAACTTTTAAACCTTATATCTCGGAATGGTTGACGTTGAGTTATATTCACTTTTAGGAAATTGCATAGTTCACCGACGCGAGCGAATTCAACTCCATGATTTATGACAGTAGTTGCTCTGTCGGTTTGTTTATCGTATAAGTCTTGTTATATTTAGTAGTTTTACTCACAGTTATTTCATTGAAACTAGTTATAATACACATCTGTATTTAATAACTGTATTTCTGGGATTTTCTATAGGTACCTACTCTAGGCAAGATTTGTTTTAATAATCGATAGATAAACTCTGAATAACTTTTTCGCCAGTAGAATTTTTAGATAATGATATTAACACTATTTTCCCAGCGGATACGAAGGCGTCAGTAATAGAAATGAAGAAGGCCTTGAAGTAGTAGTAATCCCTTAGCACGAACGCGCTTACAGATGCAGGCCAGAAGCGATGCGTGCTGTGGGGTCTTAAAATTACCGCCAGAGAGAATTACTCGCAAAATGTGATCGTTTAAAACAAATACGTTTATAGTACATAAGTTATGACACTAAATAACATCAGTGGGATTAAATAACGGATCCATAGAACATTGGGTACCTCGGATAGGGTTGCTTTGTTCAGTAACAGGTCTCATGGGACGAACCCCGGAAAAGTAAATACGCATTTTGAATAAAATATATTTTGTGAAATATGCAGAAAATAATAAAAGTACACTTCTCACACACAAAAGACGCCTTTAACAGCGCTTTTCCACCGGAGAAAGAAAGAAAGAAGAAAGAAAAAACATTTATAGAGATGTTCTGGAGCTTTACTGCGAGGATGTAAAATGGGACCGTTTTCACTGATGCTATATTGTGTAGCGGAATGAGCAAGATGTGCTATGAAGATGTGCAGCTCGAGCTATGCGATGTACTGACAGACATAGGGATCATCCATATCACGCATCTGCATGAAACATAACTTATTTGAATCCATTTTCACCAGTGCTATACTATGTGGACCAATGAAAATGATTGGTGGATAGCAAACGCCGCAATGCAAATCTCTAGCAATGTATGTAGCACAACACCAACACTCTGTGGAAAATCACCATTTTATTATTTTCCGAGCACCGTGGATATGTTTGCTCACACACTGTGACGAGGCACCATAGTCAATAACCATTCTGAATTTGTCATAGCTTCGTCTATCTGTCATTAGGTGCAACTAGTCATAATCATCATCATCTGCCAATTACCGACTACTGCCAGGCATAGGTCTCCGTTAACGAACGCCATAACAATCTGTCGTAAGACACCAGCGCATACAGTGGCTTCCCGCGACCTTAAGAATGTCGTCAGTCCATCTTATGGCAGGCCTACTCACGCTGCGTCTTCTAGTACGCGGTGGAAAAGTTGCAGGAGGATTACTTGAGCCCTCAAGATGTTGACTTACTAGTATCCTCTCGGGAATAAATGCATGATTTCTGCTGTATTATATATTCCACCGAGCATTTTCCCAACGCAGTTGGTGTCAGCTTTCCAGTATAACAGCGATTCGGCTGAACTTTAATATTTTCCGTGAAGCGACTGCCATAATTCACTGTGTCTAGTACCAGTTCCTTACGTAAATTTGCTCGAAATACGTATTCGTATTCCCATATTCACACCAGCGCCCCTGGCGGTAACGTCAGGGAACTGTGTGAAATGTATGGAGGAATATGAAAACGATTCGAGCAAATTAACTTAAGGAACTCTTACTAGACACTCACCTCCACAACAGAAAACCGGGCGATATCGAAATTATGTATACAATATCAACTGCTATATTGATGACGTAAAATATCAAAATGAGGTGTAAATCTCGCCATTACAATTTACGTTCTGGGGTAACGAAAGAGAATAAATCATGTTTGTTTGATTTCAATAATATATGATCTTCGGATCTTGCCGTTAGTGTTGTAAACTCGTGTTTATTACAACATTTATTATAATAATAACATAGCACAGACATTTGTGAGGTTATTTGTATATATATTTGCTTTGGCATCACATCACCTTTGTTTTTGCGATAATATTAGTTCTCGCAGTTCGTCCCGAACGTGGTATGGTTATTTTTTTTTTCCAGTAATAAATTGAAGCAAGGATGCAAGAACTTCCAGATACGCCCGTACCCGAGACGCCCACAGCAATGGGCATGGGAGCGTGCGCGATCACGAGGTATTAAAAAAAAAAGGATGCAAGAGTTTTTGAAATCGGTAGAGTAATTTTTAAGTTTATTCGCTACAAACATACAAAAATGCTTGATAGTCGTCCCACACACAGAAGAACTAGTTATTCCGAACTAGCCCGAGAATAGAATAGAATAGAATAGAAATATACTTTATTGTCCACTAATATATAAATTAATATTAAATACAAACTAAATCTTAATACAGTAGTACAAACGGCGGCCTTATCACCTAGAGTGATCTCTTACAGGCAACCTTTGGATGGACATAACAGATCGAAGTTAAATGAAAAGTGGATAGCTATTGGCGAAAGAAAAGAATATACAAAAGTACAAGAAAAATATACAAAAGTAAGTGCCGAGGTGCAGGACAATATAAGAAACGTTGTTCGGTATAAGTCAATGATTTTAAATACAATGGATTTCGGATCATCGCTCAAAAGTGTCCGAACTAAAAGAGAATCAAAACGCTAAAAGAGAAACAATCGCGCGCCAGTCTTGATTTTGACAACTGAACGACAACACGTTGCACAATGCCGTACTGTATTGTAAAAACGTGTAAAAACTACGAAAAAAAAGCAAATTGAAGACGGTGTATCATATTTTCAGTAAATAAGCTTTTGTTTTATTATTTGCATTTTATTATTTCACTTAAAATACAGTATTTCGTCGATAATAAATTAAAAGACAAAAGTAAATATTGCAATCCAGTCCAATACCGAAGTACCTATCTGTCTCTTTCGAACTCATCCCAAGCTCAGTAAAAAGAAAGAGACCATTTCATTTTCACTGAATAATGTACTAACAAAATGACCATACAGATTTATTCGGATTACCCATAGCGATAAAACTATTTGGAACAAAGATTATAGTGGAGACGCCTTGGCTCTTTATGATTTTTTTTTCGTTATATGAACCAACATCTATTTCAGTTTTCCTCGGGATCCAGTACACTGTGCACAATGGAAAAATATTATTGCCCTAGCACGGCGAGAAGAATATTTTGATCCAAAAAATAACAATCTTGTTTGTTCGGCTCATTTTATGGACATAACAAAAAGAGGTCCGATCTTTATGAAACTTGTACAAGAATCCCTTGATTGAATGGAGGAGATAAGCCCAAAAATGTTTTTAATTTTCACAGGGTATCATTGTTTTGTCATAAATATAATTACACATGTCATTTTATTTCGTGTATGTACTGTTATTTTCTTTTTATTTGGATTCTCGGTAATGTATGCCCACGGGAATCGGGGCCGAGATAACTATATCTCGCGGGCGGAGTCACGGTGATCAGCTAGTAGCCAATAATTTCGTATCCCAAAAATTAACCATAAGATAAAAATAAATTAATGATGCGCAGTTTTAGCAACTAATTCAGTCACTTGAAACACGGCTATCTTGTAGTAGACGTAGCGACATAGCGTTATGAAAATAGTAATGAAAGCGGAAGAACTTTGACACCCGCAAGAAGTTTGGCATTTATAATATTATAATTAGTTAAATTCATTAATTCCCTTTTTGTTATTCATACACTACAGTAACTTATTAAGAAACTGACTCGAAAAAAAAAATCTTTGTCAGTCGTTAATTAGTTTTTCAGCTTATTTCGTCTAACATAAACAAGTAATTACAATTTATAAGATTATGGAATTTATTGTAGTCTTACATTAATTATTACGCCTACGTAGGTACATATCATGGAATCCTTAAAAGACTTTAACAAAATAAACCTACTCCATTGTTTCTATGTTCACGTAGTTCAAGTATAAGCTGCATAAGGTGAATTAGTCAGGCGGACAGATAGAAGCTACGTAATGCGATAAATTAGTGCAAACAAAAGTGAACACTATTCCGTTGAATCAAGGTTTAAATTTTAATATGAAATTTGTTTATATCTATGTATGCCTATGTATAATGTATAGGTCGACTCGGGACATTATTTTCTTGCGATTTGTTCTAGATCCTATGTCCGTTGTATTATAAGGTCTTTGGTATAAGTGAGTGTCTGGGAACCCATTTTTTGCGGAACGCCAGAGGTAACCTAAAAAGCCACCAGCCACGCGCTCAGCATAAATCGAACTCCAAGCTCATCATTAACCGGTCTGTCATATTCGATCATTTGTCTATCGTAAATGATTCATTATACTTCAATAGGTGGCACTTTAACCCTTGAAAGATTTCATATACATTTATATAAGTTTGCGAGGGATAAGCAGAGCTTTGCAATTGTGTGACTGAGTGAAAAGAAGAGTAACTGCAGTAAAAAATCTCTCGCTTTTGTTGTCATAATATTTTAAAAATAACTAGTTATCCCAGCGAACTTTGTATCGCCTCAAAAAAAAAAAAAAAAAATTTCATGCAAATGTATGTAAATTGAAAAACGCGACGGACGGACAGACAGACAGACAGACAGACAAATTGTCGTATTAAATATATAGATTTGAAAAAAATCGTTTCCATCAGAGGTTCTACAATAATTTCTAAAATGTACAAAATGGCGGCAATCCACGTGTGTTTAAAATCCTAACGATTACCTAGATACCTTCCCTGAAGCGCAGGATCTCTTTTGTAAATAGTTACAAATTGCTTCAACGCGATGCGCCATACATACAGCCGGATTTCTGTAAAACCTGAGCACGCTGAGTGCTTCATTCCAATCCCACACAGTCAGAACTAAACCTGTGACTAAACTGTACACACACACAATCACATCTTTCACAACTAAAATGCTGAAGGTACAACTATATTTAACCGATTTAAATAGTTTTTAGGGTTCCGTAGTAAAAACCTCGGAACCCTTATAGTTTCGTCATATCCACCCAAACGGTTTGTGCTACAAAGATGAAATTTTTAATGATTATGTGTTATGTTACAGCTAATACACGAAGTGCGGCTGCACCTAGTTTTAGCCGGTTAGAACTAGGTGTAGCCACTTACTCTTGGTTAAACCTAGTATGGGTAGGTTGGGTTAGGTAAAAACTGTGACCACCTACGCATGAGCCGAGCGAGCGAAGCGAGCGGTGCCGCGGCAGCGGCCTGCGAGTGCCAGCGACTTGCATTAATAAAAAAAGAGATTTCTCCCAGGTGAAAGTGACAACTGGACCTAGTTGTAGCCGGCATGATGAAGGCTAGACCTAGTTTTACCCGAAAACAATCGGCTCGTACTAGGTTTAACCAAGAGTAAGTGGCTACACCTAGTTCTAACCGGCTAAAACTAGGTGCAGCCGCACTTCAGGTATTAGCCGTAACATATATACTATTTCGACAAAGTGCTACAATAAAATTATGAAAAATATTTTTTCTGGGGTACCTCCCCTACGAGTAAAGTGGGGATGATTTTTTTTTCTCGTCAAAGTCAACCCCATCGTGTGGGGTATCGTTAGATAGGTATTTTTAAAACATTGGGAGGTTAAGATTTTTTTGATTTAGAGGTCAGTTTCAAAAAAAAATATTCAGGCCAGTTTGCAAGATATTTAACTTTAAAGCGCATTTTTTTTTTGTTAAAACAGAGTGTGTGTGTCCCCCTTAAAAATCACAAGCATTTTTTTCGATGATTTGGTTTCTTGACTTGCCTATGCCACTATTTGAGCAGAAGTGCGATTTAATTACATGAAATGATTTATTTACTTGTATAGGTCACTAAATGGCTCTTACAAACGTCAGTAAGTACTTAAAATAAAAAATGTCATTACTTCTATATTTACATGTAATGCCAGATTCGCAAAGCAATAGGTAGAACCGAGAGAAAGAACATGGCAATAAAACTCTCGGTCACTCTTTTTCAATAATTAACTCATTTACACATTTTCTTAAGACTAAATGTGGACGAATGTACATTGGTCTCGTGTCAGAATCAAAAAGCGTGTATAATGCAACAAAAAAAAATGTATCACCTAAGTACAAAATATGCTACAATTACGGCATTTTAGGAGGCGCTTGCACCAAGCTCAAGCCAGACACTTTTATCATTAAGGTAATCAACTGTCTTATAATATGCTTTTTGACATAAATTGGTCTTTATAAAGGTTTTAAATTTACTGTCGGGCACACAAAGGACCGATTCAGGCAATTTATTATAAAAGCGTATACCTTCCCCCTTGAAAGAATGACTAACCTTGCTAAGCCGATAACACGGAGGGAGTATTTTTATTACGTAGATTTCTGTCTGTAACGTCACTTACTTTAGTATAGCTAGATATATACACTTTAATTATGGGCGAGGCAGCGTATTTGTGCGTCAAAATGTGTGTGGTAAAGCTACCACGTAGTATGGAATGTTTTAATTTAGAAGGATGTGAAGTGCCCTCACCGGTGTGCCCAATAGATAACGTAAATGTTTTGATTCATTCCTGTTATTTCCAACTTAAGTATCTGAATCATCCAGTAAAGAGCGATGTACGAAAAGTAAATGCCTTATCTAAACTGCAAACATTCCGCCGAAATACATTCTGGTATCATATTTACGACATCTAAGTTTGTTCCAAAATTTAATTTGGTATTTTTGGAGTTTATCTGTTGCTGTATTTAGTAATTGTGAAGTTAGTACATATTAGCACAGATGAGGAAAAGTCGTTGCAGGGACGTAGGACGACATACATAAATATGAGGAATTATAAAACGATCGAATGAATTTAATACAAAGTAGCAGCTATATTGTAATTTTGAAAAAAAAAAATGAAACCCATTGCCTTGCGATGATTATGTTGATTAAAAGCCACAAAATCTTACGTGCTAGCCGCTATGGGACAGCCAATTAAATTCCGGGGCGTCTCGGACTATTAATCGCAAAAATTAACTAGTTAATGGACTTTATACAGTATGGTATGGTAATTCCCTATATCAAAAATGAATACTATTAACATATCAAATAAAACGTCTTAGAAGAACTTTAGTAACCAATATTATTGTCTTGCTTTTATTAATTTTGAATGATCTTAGTTGATTATTCATTCATACATAACCGCTTAGGTTTTATGTAAAGATACTTTGAAAACGAGGACTTCAAATTGAAATTACTGAATTTTAAATACATTACATTTCAAAGTCAATGATCATTCGCAACTGAACAACTAAAATTGTTCTTTAAATGTTTACGAAGAAGTTCGAGAGTCGAACCGTTTCTTAAATAGAAAATATTAAAGCGAAGATATTTAATTCTGATCAGTAGCACGCAATAGGAGTTTAATTTAAAAAGAAGTCGTTTCCTGTAAATGGAATTGGTCGCAAAGGAATGGTGATTCCTTCTTCGAGTCTCCACCGGTGCAAAAATTCAAAGCGATTCCTAGAAAATGCATCTTCTACATAGCTAAATCAATAGCTTCCCAGAAAGCTGGCAGGCGGCTGACATAATGCTATTTCTCTGAGCGAGAAAGTAACCTGCCTTCGGTTTCAGAGAAACAGGACGCACATGTAAACTGTTTCTACGCAACTATGCGTAAGAGGTGTGCGTCTTTGGTGTCCAGGGTACGGGGTAGCTCCAACAGCATTCTAAAGATGATTGCAAGCTGCCTAGATTGTACATACATGAATCACTGCAGTGCAATATCACACGGTATAATACTAGTGGTTCTGTGAACCGTAGACTTCGGGAGCTTTGTTTAGAAAATTTATTTTCAATTTTCTTTATTACTCTTTCATTTTTAATCCAATCCAAAAAATGTCATTCACATGTTATATATTTATATGTGTACAGACGAAAGAAATTCTCCCCAGTCTGCAAGTTGAAACGGAGACTTCGGTCGCTTCGCTCCCTCAGTCAACTACAGTGAGTGCGGCACTGTTTTTGAATGAAATATACTCTTACACTAAGTTTGTCAGAATACCTACAATATAATTATGTATACTAACATAGATCATAAGTTTTTACTAACATCAATGAGTCCTGGTCACTTGATTAAACAATTTATTTATTCCATATTTTTATTCCATAACTAACAAACTCAAATCTACCGAGACGAACGTCGTCGTCTCGGTAGATTTGAGTTTGTTACCAATCGGATGGAATGCTTTGAAATGGCCCTAGAAGGCCCTATAATGTCCTCAATATAGTTTCTGCTTCACCAACTGTTTAAGGGTTCCGAAATACGGCAAAACCGAGACAAACGTGACTGTTTAACCATATCGAGATCCGAAATATAGATATGTGATTGGGTAAACGTTTATGCAATGAACTGTGAACAGATTTCAATATGAAATTCAATTACATGGAAATGTAGGATTGAACAAGCAAGTCAGCCTTAAACTGTTATCATAAAACGAAAACCCTATTACTGAGACTTCGCTGTCCGTCCGTCTTGGGCTGTATCTCATGAACCGTGATACCTAGTTGAAATTTTCACAGATGATGTATTTCTGTTGCCTCTATAACAACAAATACTAAAAAACAGAATATAATAAATATTTAAGGGGGCTCCCATACAACAAACGTTATATTTTTGCCGTTTTGGTACGAAGTGGGTCCGAGACGCCCCGGACTGTAATTGGTTGTGCCATAGCTGGCACGTAAGATTTTATTGCCTTTCATCGACATTTCATCGCAAGGCAAGGATTTTTTTTTTCAAAATTACAATATAGCTGCTACTTTTTATTAAATTCATTCGGCCATTTTTGACATAACCCATTATAAATGTGCCCGGTGACGGCAATAGGCTTGCCCCTATTACGTGGGACTAAAAATACTGGCAAATTGTGGGTGTGTAATGCACCTCTTCCTACCCTTCTTTCCTACTCCTTTTGGGTGCAAAGGGGCTCTACCAACATCTATAGGGCACCAGCGACCTCACCTGCTAGTGGCGCACCTGCTGATAAACGGACGAGGCTCGTTAATTTACGGTACCTATGGAGTGGCTTCGGCCCCTACGTGGGTACCAGGTGGTACAACAGTGTTGGTCCGGGGTGGTACCACCGTGCAGCTGTGCTAAAGCCCCCCAAGTAACCCAGCCCAGGCTGGGTTGCGTTAGGGGTTCAGCAGCTGCACCGCCGGGCCCGGGGCGATGTATGGTGCAGCAGGCATGGGACCAGTGGGGGCGAAACGGAGTCTAGTGTGGGTGGTGTGGGTCGATTCGCCGGCCAGGGAGACCCTTAGCAACGGCGTTGCCGCGGCCGCACGCAACACAGTCATGGGGCCCGCCTGGGGCCAACCACCCCAGGAGGCTGCCCCACATGTTGCGCATAATCCTGATGTGGGATCGCCGCTCCGGGTGGTAACCGGTGTGGGGTAGCGGCGGCCTTGCATCAGGGGGGTTTGGGAGCCCTTCCGTCCGGCGAGTCGGCTCCGACCTAACCACACGGTTCTAGACAAAGCTAGCCCCTGCCCTTTGTCACTTACTGCTGCACCAAATGTCGCCCTGTCTTCACGCTTCTTCTTCAAAATCTACAATGGAGTGCAACAAAAAAGAAATAAACGTTACACAGCGGCCCTAGGAAACCCCACAACTTCACATTTCGAGGTGGAGTTCACTAACGTCCGTGGACTCCATGCGAACCTCGATACCGTCCACCACCACCTTGAGACGGCACGGCCCGCTGTGATGTTCCTCACGGAGACACAAATACGCCGCCCTGACAACACGTCTTACCTGTGTTACCCCGGCTATGTCATCGAGGAACAATTTCGAGACAAAGCCGGGGTGTGCGTGTTCGTTAGGGCGGATGTTTGCTGCCGCCGGTTGCGCTGCCTAGAGAACCCCTCCAATTCCGTCCTTTGCCTGCACGTAAACCATGGCTCTATGAGCCGTGTGCGTCTACCGATCCCACACAGGGGATTCTGAGACAACAAAGCTCTTCCAGTACCTCAGCGAGACGGCTGATGAAGCGCAGGTGCGGTTCCCGAACGCTGACCTAGTATTTCTGGGGGACTTCAATGGCCATCACATTGAATGGCTGGGGTCCCTCAAGACTGATCATGCGGGTAGAGCCGCCCATGCGTTCGCTCTCTCCCACGGTCTGACCCAGATGGTATGCGGGATCACCCGGATACCAGACAGGTCAGATCACGCGCCCGCTCTGCTGGATCTACTGCTGACGAGTCGCCCAGCCCAGTACAGTGTTTCGGTAGGAGCCCCACTGGGTAGTTACGACCACTGTGTTGTTCACGCTGGCATGAAGGTGTCACCTCCTGCACGTCCTGTACAAACGTCACGACGACTATGGCACTACTCGTCAGCGGATTGGGACGGTCTACGCAATTATTATGCGTCCGTCCCCTGGAGCCAGGGCTGCTTTGTAGGAAAGGCTCCTTCGGATAGTGCTTCTGCTATTGCTGGCGAGATCAGTTTAGGGATGGATTATTACATCCCTTTCACTGATGTCGCCAGTATCCGCAGAGCCCGTCCCTGGTTCGGGCGAGATTGTGCCAAAGCTGTTCGACAAAAACAGTCGGCATATCGCGCCTGGATCAGGGCCCGGGCTGTGCGCGACCCAAACGTGGGCCACCTCAAAGCAGCGTACAACCGGGCCACAAAGTCGAGTAAGAGGGCCTTTAAGAGAGCGGATGCCCAGCGCGTCGCGCGGCTTGGTCAGGAGCTCACTTCCCATCCCACGGGCAGCCGTGGATTCTGGCAACTGGCCAAAGCCGTGCAATCTAACTTTTGTCAGCCCTCGCTGCCACCGCTGCGTTACCCAGATGGAACACTGGCTCACAAAGCCCAAGAGAAAGCGGATATGCTCGCAGACCTCTTTGCGGCTAATTCCCGAGTCGACGACCGTGGCCTGCAGCCCCCCGCCATCGCCAACTGTGGCCACACAATGCCTGATATTGTTATCAGGCAATGTGATGTACGGGCAGTGCTGCGGTCACTCGACACGCGGAAAGCCAGTGGCCCTGACGGCATTCCGGCGGTGGTGCTACGAAAATGTGCAGCTGAGTTGTCTCCAGTATTAACGCGTCTGTACCGCCTGTCATACTCTTCAGGGCTCGTGCCGGAGGTCTGGAGGGAGGCGAACGTACAACCGATCCCCAAGAAAGGGGATCGGTCCGATCCAGGCAACTATCGACCCATAGCTGTCACCTCAGTCATTTGCAAGGTGCTTGAGCTCCTTATAAATAAGCAGCTCATGCAATTCCTAGAGGATCACTCGCTAATCAATGATCGACAATACGGCTTCAGGCCAAAGCGATCAACGGGTGATCTTCTGGCATTCGTAACGCATGTCTGGGGTGGGGCTATGGAAAGGCACGGCGAGTCCTTGGCTTTTAGCCTGGACATCGCCAAAGCCTTCGATAGGGTCTGGCATGCTTCGCTCCTTTCCAAGCTTCCGGCATATGGTCTACCTCCTCAACTGTGCAGCTGGATTGCCAGCTTTTTAAACGAGCGCCGAGTGCGGGTCCTCTGCGATGGCCAGGCTTCTCGCTTCTTGCAAGTGAATACCGGGGTACCGCAGGGGTCCGTACTATCACCAACTCTCTTTCTTCTGCATATCAATGATATGCTATCCCTCGGGAACATTCATTGCTATGCAGATGACAGCACACTGCACGGGAGTTACTCGGTTCGTCCGACGGCGGGGCGATCTGAGATTGAGGAGGAGAGACGACGACTCGTGGCTGATCTCGACCGTAACCTCGACAGTATCTCTCAATGGGGTACCGAGAACCTGGTCGAGTTCAATGCCCGCAAAACACAGGCGTGTGCATTTACTGCGAAGAAATCCCCTTTCCTTCCCCTACCCTCTCTTCAGAATGCATTATTACCAATGAAGGACAACCTTGATATCCTTGGCATAGACGTTCGTCGAGAGCTCAATAATAAAAACTACATCGAAAGATGTATAGGGCTAGCTTCGCGGAAACTAGGAATACTGAATAAGGTAAAGAGATTCTTTACACCGGACCAGAGGTGTCTGCTGTACAAGACGCAGATTAGACCCTGCGTCGAATACTGCTCTCACCTCTGGGACGGCTCCGCGAAGTATCTGCTAGACGCTCTCGACGCTATGCAGCGACGGGCTATCCGTATTATAGATTGTCCGGAGGTAACGGGAAGCCTTGAGCCGCTAGTTCAGCGCCGAACAATAGCTTCCTTGGCCGCATTCTACCGTATTTACCACGGCGAGTGTTCTGAAGAGCTCTTCAATCTGATCCCACCCTCTTCCTTCCGATCCCGAACGACTCGTGCCGGGCAGAGATGCCACCCCCACACAGTGGATAGCATGTTCGCGAGAACCGAACGTTTTAAACGTTCGTTTCTCTGCCGAACGATAGTGGCCTGGAACGCCCTGCCTGTGCACGTGTTTCCTCCCACATATAATCCTGGGTTCTTTAAGCGGAGCGTGAAGAGGCACATCAGTAGGTCGTCAAGTTGAGGGCCACTCTCAATAGTAATGTGTGCTGTGAGAGTGGCCCACAATCGCTAGACGTCGTCACGACTTACCACCAGGCGGGCGGCGTCAATTTGGCGAACCAAATATAAAAAATAAAAAAAAAAAAAAAAAAAAAACCCCTTGACCATGGTTGATCCAGACGCAGTCTATAAAGCCTTAAGTTCTTATTGGAAAACCGATAAATGGGATAATGGTGTCCCTAAAAGCTCGAGAGTTAAGACGGGACAGGAACGAAGGGGAAGGGAGCCCCCTTACTTAACTAGCATTATAGTGTAGACCATCGACCTCCATGATCGGGGCCTGAGGACGGCGGGGTAGCTACCCGCCGCCCTTACAGAAGCAGGCTAGAAGGGTCGAGAACAGCCCCACAGCATGCAACGATTCACTCACCGACGCGGGATAAAACCCAACCCCAACGACGCGGGATTTTCATTTCGACCAAACCCCCGAAGAGGCCACACAGGTGGCTAAGGTCTGCCGGGCGCCACTGGAAATACCTTCTGGTGTGTACCTACCAGAGACGCCCGCAGCAATGGACATAGGAGCGGCCGCGGAGTTCCTAGTGTTACACTATGATTATTGTTGTAACAAAAGTTATACAAAAGATTAATCCAGCTATTTCCACGTATTAAAATAACAAACAAACAGACACATATTAATTCTGTGGTTACTCGGCTCTCGAATTTGTTGAATATATTACTACTATTAACAAAACTATTCACTTGGTTATTGACCGAGCAAGTGAATCGTCTACATCACGAGACTTCGAGGGTAGACCACGAAACTAGTCATAATATTCCTTGAAACATTGTTTGTTGTGAGATTTTTTCAGTGGGACGAAATGGAGGAAAAAGTTGGAAAAAAGCGCAAATAACGTTTTTAATATTCTCGAGTTCTACTTTCGACCATTTGGCGCCAATTATATTTATTTACAACTAGACTAATCTCTAAATTTTAAACTTTATTAAGTTTACTAGTGGACGCCTGCGGCTTCGTTCGCTTGACAAATTATATACACAAAAACCTTCCTCGAGTACCAATTATCTATTGGTGAAAACCGCATCAAAATCCGTTGCGTAGTTTTAAAGATCTAAGCATAGGGAACGGTAGCCACTTTGTTTTATTCTATGTACCTATATGATAAGTATGATAACCCAGTAATGTTCCAGTGGGATTCACAAACCAGAAAAGGCGCCTTATACTGAGTTTCAATAATACTACAGTCACGCTTAAATACCCGAATGGGGAACACACAACCACATTTTCTAGTAATTTTGTTGGTCCAACAGGGGTAAGTCTATTGCCGTTACCATTAAAACCAAAACTCCAATATTCAATGTTACATCACTAAATAGAATACCTACAGTACTCGTACGAGCATTAAAAGGTACTTAATTATTGTTATAGAAAAGGTACATGCCCTTACAATATAATATAAGGGTTAGTTATCATCCGTCATCTTCTTCTTTTCGTGTCGATGGACAACACTTATAAATTTTTATCAACTGGCCCAGTTGCTGTCCAGACGCGTATCGCATTTGGTCTGGCCTCGTTTAGGTCCTCTAAATTACAAGACTCCGGGCAACCCGGACATGAGAGCATGTGGCTTATGGTTTGTAGTGCCAGACCACAATCACACTTACTCTCACTAGAGTCAATGTATCCCCATCTGGATAGGTTGTCTTTGGATCGGCCAACCTGAGCCCGCAGTCTATTAAGCGCCTTCCAGGTTGGCCACGGGAGTTTGTGTCCGGGAGGTAGTTTCTTTGCCGGCGGGATGAAAGTGGGCATGGAGAAACCGTCATTAAATGCGTGTACTAATCTTTGGCAGCCACAAAGCAACCGAATTTTGGACCTGCGCTGGTAACGTGCTGGTCTATGGCAGCAGTCAGTTTTAATACCTACCTACTTCTACCATAACATCTATAGAAAGTCAGAGAGTAATGAGAATTTTTACCGATACATTTTTAAGGTATCTTAATTTCATTACAGAGTATTCGAAAGGTAAAATACTCTTTTTTAACCGGCTGCGCCAGCGACAGTTATGTTTAACGCGCGTCTGTATGTGTGTAATTTTCCCACCAATACCCAAGAATAAATCTATATATTTAATACGACAATTTGTCTGTCTGTCCGTCCGTCGCGTTTTTCAATTATAATTAATAATACATACATTTGCATGAAAATTTTTTTTTTTTTTTTTTTTATTTGAAGCGATACAAAGTTCGCCGGATAACTACTAGTACTTAATACGTTTAATTAAGTAACTAATAACCAACGGCAAGTATAATTTTTTTGGGTATTTTACTCTGTCAGTTCAGGAGTTATAGAAACCATTATGTGTGACTACGGAACCCTATTGTATGCGTGCCCCGAGACGCATTTAGTCGGTTTTTTAATGATATTTTTTTTGTAGTATCTGCAGTTTTCAGAATAAAACTAGATAGGTACTTCCCGAGTTGCGCAGCTGCAAAGTATAAACAATTTTTTTTTCTTTGGTCTACTTTTCTTGAAATATTTTATACACTAACAGTGATGATAGGTATACAATGTTAGTAGAATGTGTAGCATATTATCTTTGTTTAGAAATCGCCAGCAGTTGCCAATAAGTATCTGTACAAGCTGAGTGATAGTTTACAGTCAAAACTAGACTACAAAGATTCGGCAGAAACCAATATTTGTAGACCTGTTCATTAATACGGGGCATATAGAAATGGTAGATCATTTAATTTTGATTTTTCAACCATAGATGATGTATAATACCGTCAGATTATGAATAATATTGTCATAGAAATTAGGTTTTAATTGTGATTGGATTTGGACGCAAAAGAGGTATCTAATAGTAACAAAATGAGCAAGTTAACATGTTTGCCATAATCCAAAGGGTAGAAGGGAGCAGTGGGGATAGCTATGTATGTGGGTACAACTCTGCACAGTATTGAATGGCAGTGAATTGAACTTATGCGCAATTCACATGCTCTGTGCATGTGAATTGCACATAAGTAAACATTCATCGGAAACTCCTGCAACTTTCAATTTACAGAAAGCTTGCTGTCGGTAACGAAGCGAAATAAAATACACACACACACATATCACGCCTATATCCCCAAAGAGGTAGGCAGAGGTGCATTACACACCCACAATTTGCCAGTATTTATAGTCCCACGTAATAGGGGGCAAGCCTATTACTGTCACCGGGCACATTTATAATGGGTTATGTCCAAAATAGCCGAATTAATTTAATAAAAAGTAGCCGCTAAGGCACAGCCAATTAAAGTCCTGGGAAAGTAAGTACCGAAATCTAATCACTTATACAATGCTATCTTATTATGGTAATCTTTGAATCTACGGAACAAATATTTTCTACATGCCTACCTCAACATACATAGTATCCCAGGTGACTTTCCACGAATTGGGAACGATTAAACTTCAGTACCCGGACAGAGCCGCGTGTGTCAGCTAGGTTTTAAGTTACTGACTTCATCATCCACTGAACCTATTCCTAACCAGCCTTCCAGTCTAACTGCGATGCGGCTGAACTTCTATATTTTCCGTGGAGCGAGTACAATCTGACCTCCACAACCCGTGGGCGATATCTCTCTCGGTAGTTAGTCCAGTTTGTTTTAGGACTCCAAATACCCGTAACGACTGTATACCGTGTGAATCGAATACACTGTAATTACGAAGATTCATTCAACTTATGTTAATTTCATAAAAGAAATGTACGTTTTGAATTTTATTTTGCAATTAATATTTTGGGATCCTCCAACTCCTAAATGGGATCTAAAATAAACAATCCTCATGGTTTAATACCAGAAAAAAATATAATCGATTCCATGAAAAAGTAATAAAATTGTATTACATAAGTATAAAATATTATTCTTATTCTAAGAATAACCTAACACTGAATGGTTGAATTATAAATTACCAGCTAAATCACACAACTCCGCCCGCGTATCATAGTATTCTACTCTCCAATTCCCATGGGAACACATTACCAAAATAACCATGTATTGTATAGAATCAGGCGTTACTTGGCGAAAATCCATGACAAAGTAATGGTAAGTATGATGTTCAAACTTTTTAAAATAATTGCATCATTCTCGCAAAAATACAAGACATTAAAACGTCGACAAATGTTTCACCTCTAAACGAGGCATTCACAAGACGGTCTATAAGACCTAGAATAACTATGATTTTAAAGGTTTAATTAACAATCGGCTAAAGGCCTCAAACGGCGTAAATATGCTAACCTAGCAGGTGATTACATATTTGAGCCGTTTGGGGTTGAGACAATGGGGTCATGGGGTCCGAGCGCTCGCCGCCTTTATAGAGACATTGCTAAACGCTTAATCGATGCTTCTCAGGACCAGAAGGCTGGCTATTTTCTGGCTCAAAGAATAAGTATCGCCATCCAACGTGGTAACGCAGCCAGCATTCTGGAAACCTTACCTGTCGGCAATAACGCGGAGGATTTTTTAAACGATATTTTGTAATGTAATATTTTTTTGTATTTAATTATGTATATTGTAATTTTTATTGTAAATAAATATTATATACATCATTAATAAATAACCTTACCTTGACGGGACCAAAATGAACGGACTGTAAAAACGCAGGGTCCAAAACACACTGAAGCATATTGTTAAATAAATGTACACGAATTAGAAAATAGCACGTAACTCACAGGCGGGCACTTTGGCTAACCGAATAGGTATTTAAAAAAAAACTACATTTTTTGAAAAAAGATTAACAGTATTATCAAGTTTTTGTTACAACCGCACTTGCGCAGGCGATCACCACGCTCGCGTTAATAGAGACTTTAACCTATTTGAAACTTTTCTGTATAAAAATGCTTGTTCGATCTCTATAAAGGTAAGCCCACTTAATAAATATTTACTCTTTGTTCGTGTACAGTCGGGTACAGTATTGTGCTTACTTTTTAAATATTTTCAACCGACTTTCAAAAAAGGAGGAGGTTCTCAATTAGACTGTACGTTTTTTTATGTTTGTTACCTCATTTCTCTGGACTGGGTGAACCGATTTTGATTTTTTTTAAATGCAAGCTACTACTTCCGAAGTGGTTCCATTTCAATTTGGTCCCATTCCGACAATTATTTGGTCCTATTTCGGTAATTTGAAGTCGGTTGTTGTGTCAATTTCCGAGTTTGTACGAATATTTCGGTTACTCGGTCCAGCGGTTCTCGAGTTTTAGCGAGACAAACGAACATCAATTAATAGAAAGAAGAAATAGAAGAAGAAGAAGATAGATAGACTAGTTTTATATATCTAATAGCTTTAGAAGGTTTCTTCTTCCAAGGGGAAAGGATGTTGAGACGGTATTAATAAAAAAAACCTTAGTTTTTATCACGTAAATTGCGAGTCTGCCTATAATTTGAACCGGATTTGGAGTTCATTTTTGCTGAGCGCGTAGCTGGTGGCTTTTTAGGTTACCTCTGCGGTCCGCAAAAATCGTGTTCCCAGACCCTCACTTATACCGAACAACGTTTCTTTGTCCCGTGCCGTGAACTAGTTCAGTAATTAGTTCTTCTGTGCGGGAAATAGGGGAAATATCAAGCATTACCTTGACATTGGCGAAATCATCGATGAACATCGATGGAGCCACGTTTTTAAAAAAGAAGAAGATCAGGATTACTTCGAAGGCGCAGTTGGTAAAGCATACGATATAAAAACAAATAGGTATCGATCGATACAATTTATTTGCGCGACATGAAGAGCATCTCTGAACAAGTAGGTAATCTCCTGAAGTTTTTTAGTTTATGGATTTAGAGTAGGAACGAGTAGTTATAGGCAAATTATATGCTCACATTTCACTAAGTTCTTTCCCACGTTATAGTCTATGGTGATGAGCATATTATCTTGTACCGGGAACGTATGTGTTTGTCCGTTACTTAGTTACGTCCGTTGATCGGCAGGTGCACTACTTGCATGTGAGCTTATGGTTCACTTGCTGGTCTCCCTTCGCACCTTTTTAACTATTCACTCAACACTACATTAAAGTTATTCTAAATTATAAAACTGAACGAATATTTGACAGGAATACTTCCGAGTAACTGGAGCGCCCGGTAAGCGGCGTCCCCGGACTTAAAAAAAGCCTATATCCTCCGCATATATCATACCTGCATTACACACCAAAACTATGCCAGTAATTTAGCTGGTCCCACGCTGCCACAAGCCAATTGCCCTTAATCAAAAAAAAAACCTTAGATCAAAAATACTATAGATATTGGATTCAGTACAAATACAACGCGGAATCTTGGCACTCGAATACTATATAGGTAATTATTACAAATTCCCCCTCTGAACGCGTGGTCCGACTGCTTTGTCCGACAAATCGGACCACGTGAACTTTTTTTTCCTGTTGGTTCGATTAATCGTATTACAAGGAATCGCAATTCCGCTTCGTCCGACTAATCGGAACACGTGAATTTTTTTTTCTTTTGGTTCGGTTAATCGGACGTTTCCTTGTCGTAAGTACAGTGGTCTATTCCACCTAGTTACATTGTAGTTACATTAATGTAACTAGTTCAAAATTTTCATTCCAAGTAGTTATATGTTGTTATGTATTCCTGGTACATTTGAGGTTTGTGTCGTTTTCATTTGTACTCGATGCACCTATTGACACATTTAAATAAACTAAACGGATCGAGATTCGAATGAGATTTCGAGTATGCTTTTGTAGTTCTGTACTCCTAGTACTTTTGTTGTTTGTGTATCTTATAATAGAGAGTTAAGGAACACAAGCGGCTCTGGTAAGATATCCATAGTGCCCTACTAAGCGCATGATTTTTTTTTGTCCCGATGATAAATAAAAAAATGTGTGAACAGGGTGCACGGAGTACAGATGAAAATGATTATCCATTATAAAAGACACAAACCTCAAATGTACCAGGAATACATAACAAAATTCCTTCAAGATTTTAAATTCTTTTAAATTCAGTGAAAACCGATTGAATGTTTGAACTATGAAAAAGTACCAGGCGATCATAAAAATAAAACAATTTAATATATATATATATTTGTAGGTCGGTCGGACCATGTTTTCTTAAGAAATGTAAGACTTCATAGCCCGACTGCTTAATCGAACCAACATGAAAAAAAAGTTCACGTGGTCCGATTTGTCGGACAAAGCAGTCGGACCACGCGTTCAGAGGGCAAACTCCATCTATAAAATAAACAAGATTGTATATTGATGGTTGACATAGAAATAATTCGTAACAGTTAATACAAAAGCATCAATGTACAGCGCCGTTGTCGCATCTATCGAGAGTCAGCAAGCGGAATAGGAACTTAGTACGGAAGCGGCTGAAGCGCCCAGGAGTGCAATTTTCGATAGTGGACCGAGGTGAAGTGGTGCCGTTTTTAAAGCACAGGTAACTGAGCGAAGCGAGCGTAGCGAGCGGAGCTCCTTTTCACATGACTCCAATGCAACTCGATGTGAAATTGTTTCTCGACAACTACCCAACCGATTTTCATGATTTTTTCACTCAAAAATCAAGCATTCTCAGGAGCAGGTTTTGTTCGAGACCGAATTTTTGATTTAGGACCCTCAAAAAAAGTTATTGACCAAAAATATGTCAATAACTTTTTTTGACGGTTCTAAATCAAAATTCGGTCTCGAACAAAACCTGCTCCTTATAGATTGATAAATGCCTTAATAGAAATAGTCGCTTCGCTCAATTGCATGCTGCAGCGCAGTACCACGGCAGCGACCGCAGCGAGTAGTTTAGGTATTTTTGATCTAAGCCTGTAACGCACTATTGAAAATCCATAACCAATTTTTCGGTGATTATTCCTCGATGGTAAGTCCGATTTTCAATTTTTTTTTGTTCTAAACCACCCTCACGCCACACGTTATCATTGTAGTAAGTTTGAAGGAGATCGGTTCAGGCGTTTAGGAGGAGTATGCGGACAAACGAAATACATGAGTCGCCTAAGATGGATGTTTAACAAGGATGTTTAGCGAGTAAGAATAATTATTTGTTAACAAAGTAGCGGACGTGCGCTAGTCCATAAATAAATACTCAAGTAACAGTGGATGTACAGATATGCGGCGAAGTTTGATTATTTTTTTATTAAGTAACTCTTTCGTTTCTCGACCGCTTCAAATTCATGCCAATAAAGTTATGACGGCGACTGTACTAGAATTCACTCAAAATAGATCCAACCTTGTACTTGGCTTAGTAGAAGAGGAAGTTTGGCGCGACGTACAGACTTAAGCGATGTTCTTAATATTTATTTATTTATACGCATTCAAAAGGTAGATAGAGTAACAGGACAATTAGACCACTTATATTTCAAACTAGCTGATCGCCGCAGCTCCGCACAAGTACACAATCGGCACAGTAGTTTTTGAGTTTATTCATTATAAACATACACACAAAAATACAAATCTTTCCTCTTTATAATAGTACTGTAGATGTAGAAGAAATCTCTTCGAGTAGACCAGGGGAAGGAAGACAATTATTTATGTACAGTTGATCTGCTTAATAGACAAATATATATATAAGCTTTTTTAGGTTCCGTACCCAAAAGGTAAAACGGGAACCCTATTACTGAGACTTTGCTTCGTCCGTCTGTCTGTCTTGGGATTTACATTCTCACACAACGTCATCTATAGCCCAAATTAAGCTAATATAAGCTTGTGCTATGGGATCTAGACGACTGAAAAACATATTTATATAATTTCTTAATACATACATATTTTACATAGAAGACAACAGTCGCATACTCATGCCACTGCGCTACCGCGGCAGTTTATAATAATATTATACAACAGAAAATCAATAACCATTCTGTAAACCGATTAAAAAGCCAACACAAATGTAACATCCACAACCTCTGCAGTTAGGGGAAAATATAAGTTAACGGTACATTATTGCAATTTCTAGCTTCTTATAAAGCTTTTAAACTAGGAGCTGCGGTCGCTGCCGTGGTACTGCGCTGCAGCATGCAATTGAGCGAAGCGACTATTGTCATATTTTTGGTCAATAACTTTTTTTGAGGGTATTAAATAAAAATTCGGTCTCGAACAAAACCTGCTCCTGAGAATGCTTGATTTTTGAGTGAAAAAATGATGAAAATCGGTTGGGTATTTGTCAAGAAACAATTTCACATCGAGTTGCATTTGAGTCCCCTGATAAGGAGCTCCGCTCGCTTCGCTCAATAAATTAATTTAGCCAATATCGATACCCGCTACAGCCTGTGATTTGAAGCCGCGACTTACGCGAAAAATGATCGTCTGTCTGAAATTAGAGCGTGTTTTTATTACAGAGATTCTATAAAATGTATTGCAGCATACGTTCAGTTCAATCTATATACTTAATACTATGCTTATCCTATGGTTTTATAACACGATCCACCCTGGCTTCATGCTAGTGCAATGTCCATACTATTAGGTACGTAAGTAGGTACATGGGCTTAATAGACTGACTAGCGAAGTGAGGGTTTAGTTAACACCTGTAATCTTCGATTACATCGATAATATCCAATATTAACCCGGAAGTAGCAAATGTAAAAAATTAAAAAAATATTAATTTTTTGTGTATTTTCAACAGAATGTAATTAATTATGACAATATTATTACCATTAACTCTAGGCTCTTGTTACAAGATCGAAACATCGGGTAATAAAAAGGTATGTATACTTATCTATAAATAGAAATGGGGAGTGTAATTTTTTATTTTCCTCTTAGCTCTCGAGAACTGCTTATGCTCCAATGATGGTTGACACCTCTATGGATAGCCCTCGATCTGGAGGCAAGCCAAAAAACCGAAAATTTGACCTAGCCCTAAGGGGTCAAAAGTTATAGGCCAAAACCTCAAGACACCGTACTAGTATCGTTTATAATGTGTACAAAATTTCATTCATTCATTTTTCATTTAGATAAACCGGGCAAGTGCCAAGCATAAAATAGGGTTCCGTAGCCACCTATATTAGCCTCTATAACTCCTGAACTTACCGAGTTAGTTATTAGAAGGGGAGGGGGGGGGGAGACACTATGTGTTACCAAAAAAAATGCTTTAAAGATGAATATGTCACAAACGGATACAAATAATATTTATTTTTAGGAAAGCCGCAGGGCGGACTGACGGACGAGACAAAACTGTAAGGGTTCCGAAACTTTAACTACGGAACATCCTAAAAAACACATTTAAAATTGGAACAAACGAACACCAAGCAATTTCAACCTGCCAGCATTGTTTCTCGTTCAGTAACTTTGATACATAGTTTAGAAACTTCCCCTTTGTACACACAATAGCAGTGAATGCACACACGCGCCTGACATAGGTACTTAGAGCCCTGTATTAAGAGCCATTTCACAAAATGATTGCGCTTGAGTTTAGGTAAAATACTGTATAATTGTTTATGTGTGCGTAACTACTCACTCAAACGTAACATAAACAGTGTAACGCGAGAGACGAGACGGACGAAGCAATCTTGAGCCGTAATGTGATTTTATATGAGATTTATGAAAGTTATATATTTACGTCGATTTAAATTTAAAAAAGTTGAATTGGTCTAGGCGGGAACGATATTTTATTTAGTCTAATGAAATTTTCAGGTTAGGTAAATAGAAAAACAAGAAGTTAGGTATGTAAAATAATATAATAACAATTAGGATAAAAACAATCACATATTATTGTCGATTAACAATAAAATACTCATTAATGCTTTATGAATAATTGGCGTAAAGGCATTGAATTTGCCTTTCTTGAGTCTATGATTTCGGGTAATACGCAGTCTTGGTAAAATCGAGTCAATTTGGGTAGCATTTTCTCCTGCCAAAAAACGTCGTCTTTCTGTACTCTTACTACTTTCAAGGAAAAATCAGGCCCAGTCCATACAGCAAATACACATATGTTGATGTCTGTGATATTCCTTACGGAGACACAGATACGCCGCCCTGACTACACGTCTTACCTCAATTACCCGGGTTATGTCATTGAGGAACAATTCCGCGACAAAGCCGGAGTGTGCGTGTTCGTTAGGGCAGATGTCTGCTTCCGCCGGTTGCGCTGTCTAAAGAACCCCTCCTACTCCGTCCTTTGGCTGCACGTGGATCATGGCTCTATGAGCCAGATCTACGTGTGCGTCTACCGCTCCCACACAGGGGACACTGGGACAACAAGGCTTTTCGAATACCTCAGCGAAATGGCTGACGATGCGCAGGTGCGGTTCCCGAACGCTGACCTGGTTTTCCTGGAATTTAACGGTCATCACGTTGAGTGGCTGGGGTCCTTTAGGACCGATCATGCGGGACGATCCGCCCATGCATTCGCTCTCTCCCACGGGCTGACCCAGATGGTACAGGGGATCACCCGGATACCTGACAGGTCAGACCACACGCCCGCCTTGCTGGATCTACTGCTGACGAGTCGCCCAGCCGAGTACAGTTGTCGGTACGCGCCCCACTGGGCACTTCCGACCACTGTGTGGTGCACGCCAGCTTCCAATTGCCACCGCCTGCTCGTGCTGAGCAAATGACTCGACGACTATGGCACTACTCGTCGGCAAACTGGGACGGTCTCCGCGATTACTTTGCGTCCGTCCCGTGGAGCCAACGCTGCTTTGTAGGGAAGGCGCCTTCGGATAGCGCTGCTGCCGTTGCTGGCGAGATCAGTCTAGGGATAGAATATTATATCCCTTTCACTGATGTCGCCAGCATCCGCAAAGCTCGCCCCTGGTTCGGGCGTGAATGTGCCGAGGCTGTCCAGAAAAAACAGTCGGCGTATCGCGCCTGGGTCAGGGCTCGGGCGGCACGTGACCCGAATGTGAACCGCCTCAAAGCAGCGTACAATAGGGCCACTAGGTCCAGCAAGAGGGCCTTCAAGAGAGCGGATGCCCAGCGCGTCGCGCGGCTTGGTCAGGAGCTCACATCCCACCCCACGGGCAACCGTGGATACTGGCAACTGGCCAAAGCCAGCGTTTTCCTGATGGATCACTGGCTCACAAAGCCCAAGAGAAGGCGGACATGCTCGCAGACCTCTTTGCGGCTAATTCCCGCGTCGATGACCGTGGCCTGCAGCCCCCTGCCATCGCCAACTGTGGCCACACTATGCCTGATATTGTTATCAGGCAATGTGATGTACGGGCAGTGCTGCGGTCGCTCGACACGCGGAAAGCCAGTGGCCCTGACGGCATTCCGGCGGTGGTGTTACGAAAATGTGCTGCTGAGTTGTCTCCAGTATTAACGCGTCTGTACCACCTGTCATACTCTACAGGGCTCGTGCCGGAGGTCTGGAAAGAGGCGAACGTACAACCGATCCCCAAGAAAGGGGATCGCTCCGATCCAGGCAACTATCGACCCATAGCTGTCACCTCAGTCATTTGCAAGGTGCTTGAGCTCCTTATCAATAAGCAGCTCATGCGATACTTGGAGGATCACTCGCTAATCAATGATCGGCAATATGGCTTCAGGCCAAAACGATCAACGGGTGACCTCCTGGCATTCGTCACGCATGTATGGGGTGGGGCTATGGAAAAGTAAGGCGAGTCCTTGGCTATTAGCCTGGACATCGCCAAAGCTTTCGATAGGGTCTGGCATGCATCGCTCTTTTCCAAGCTTCCAAGCATATGGTCTACCTCCTCAACTGTGCAGCTGGATTGCCAGCTTTTTAAACGAGCGCCGAGTGCGGGTCCTCTGCGATGGCCAGGCTTCTCGCTTCTTGCAAGTGAATGCCGGGGTACCGCAAGGGTCCGTACTATCACCAACTCTCTTTCTTCTGCATATTAATGATATGCTATCCCTCGGGAACATTCATTGCTATGCAGATGACAGCACACTGCACGGTAGTTACTCGGTTCGTCCGACGGCGGCGGCGGGGCGATCTGAGATTGAGGAGGAGAGATGACGACTCGGGGCTGATCTCGACCGTAACCTCGATAGTATCTCCCAATGGGGTGCCGAGAACTTGGTCGAGTTCAATGCCCGCAAAACACAGGCGTGTGCATTTACAGCGAAAAAATCCCTTTCCTTCCCCTACCCACTCTTCAGAATGCAACATTACCAATGAAGGATAATCTAGACATCCTTGGCATAGACGTACGTCGAGAGCTCAATAACACTAAATACATTGAGAGATGTATTGGGCTAGCTTCGCGGAAACTAGGAATACTGAACAAGGTAAAGCGATTCTTTACACCGCACCAGAGGTGTCTGCTGTACAAAACGCAGATTAGACCCTGCGTCGAATACTGCTCTCACCTCTGGGACGGCTCCGCGAAGTATTTTATGGACGCACTCGACGCTATGCAGCGACGCGCTGTTTGCATTATAGACTGTCCGGAGGTAACGGGAAGCCTTGAGCCGCTAGCCCAGCGCCGAACAATTGCTTCCTTGGCCGCGTTCTACCGTATTTACCACGGTGAGTGTTATGAAGAGCTCTTCAATCTGATTCCACCCTCTCCCTTCCGATCCCGAACAACGCGTGCCGGGCAGAGATGTCACTCTCGTACCGTGGAAACCGTCTTCGCGAGAAGTGAGCGTTTTAAACGTTCGTTTCTCTGCCGAACGATGGTGGCTTGGAACGCCCTGCCCGCGCACGTGTTTCCTACAACATATAACCCTGGGTTCTTTAAGCGAAGCGTGAAGAGGCACATTACTGGGTCGTCAAGTTGAGGGTCACTCTCTATAGTATTCCTGTGTACTGTGAGAGTTGCCCACAATCGCCAGACGTCGCCACAGCTTACCATCAGGCGGGTGGCGTCAATTTGTCGACCTAAATATAAAAAAAAAAATTGTATGTTTAATCAATAAATAATCAGTTACTATGTAAATAAATATTGTAAATAAACATAAATAGATATTTACCTCACTTCTGTTGCTTTCTCTAAGGCTGCAGAATTATCACGTTTCCTTTTTTTAACACAACGGTATACACAATCCGTGCGCCCCATTGCTAAAACTAATAAAACAAAAATATATATTTTTTCTACAAACAATGAAAATCATACAGTATACTTGATAATAAACCAAAATTTACCTTGTGAAAAAATACAAAGCAGATCAAAGCTATGTGGTCGCAGTACAATAATGGTTTCACTCTACGAATGCTCGATAATCGGGACGCGGGAAAACATGACACAGGTCCTTCTCCAATGGGCGCTCGCGCCGTACTAAGCGGAGCCCACTTGTGTATCGTAATTTATTGTAATTTCGATTGAAGTTATATCAATATTTTGACAAAGTATATGCAAGAATTTCCTATATTACTGCAGAAATCGGTTCTCTAATGAATGTAGTTTATTTTGGAATAATTTTATTTTTGTAATTACTGTGTATTTAAGCCAAAAATCACGATCAAATTGCGATGTTAAACTCAAAAATTGGCCGTATGGTTTATTTTTTTACTAAATAATTGTAATATAATTCAATCATCTGTTACATTAAATGACGATTAAAATATATATCCAATGCTTTATGTATTTTTTTAAACTCAATTAATAAGTATTTTTGATTGAAATACGACTCTGAAATCAACTCTGCGCCCGTTTTTCAATAAAATGCTTGTGGGAAATTGATTACTATAGATCAAATAAGTTATTTTTAGTAAATGTGTTACATTAAACGTCAACACGAAAGCTTGGCTCATTTTTTGCGCATATTCAATAACTTCTAGTTATTACAGACTATAGTAATTTAGGAGCTCAAAATATTAGAAATTCGTGCGAAAACGTGAAATGGCTCTTAAGAGATTACTAACTTAGCTAGTAACCTGAATGTGCCCACAGCTTCCAAAGGATTTTGTTGGATGTAGACTAAAAAGTTTCTATCTTGGCATTGTGTTGTATAGTTTCGAAATTACATTAAAAAACCAACCGTCCAAATTCAAACTTTTTATACTATATAATACCCCATTCACACCCTCGTGCGAGGGGCGAGACGAGATACGAGACGAAGTGTACGAGAGTGTGAATGAGACTTAAAAAACACACACGCACGGCTTCATTTACCTGAGAGAGGTAGACAGAGGCGTTTAATATGTCCACATTTCGTCAATCACTGGCGAACATAGCCTGTTTGTCTCTCGGTGTACCGCATGCAGATGAGAATAAGCAATTAGTAAAATAAAAACGACGAAGCAGAACCAATAAAAAAACATTTTTAAATCAATCTTTTAACATTATAATATTGCATTATCATGCGAAATATTGGCAGGTCACTATAAAGCAACTATATGCGACCCCCAATTTCCTCCGAAACTGCCGTCCTGTATGGACTTTCATGTGTGGCCGTAAAAGCGACGGATGAAAGAAAACTGCATGTAGCGGAAATGCGAATGTTAAGATGGATGTGTGGTGTAACAAGGATGGATAGAGTAAGGAACGAGTATATTAGAGGAAGTTTGAAAGTTGCTCCAGTAAATGAAAAAGTGAGAAGCGAACGGCTATCATTGTATGGACATGTTATGAGAAGAGAGGAAAGTAATGTGGTAAGAAAGGTGCAAAGTATGAATGTAGATGGCCTGAGAACTCGAGGTAGGCCCAAGAAAAGATGGATAGAATGCGTGAAAGAGGATATGACCAGGAAAGGAGTGACTGAGGAGATGAGGGATGTATGGAAGATGAAAACATGTTGCGCCGACCCCAAATAATTGGGATAAGGGCAGGCAGATGATGATTATCATGCGACTTATATACCTACGCGAGCAAGGTTTCAGCTCAATCGGAACACTTCCCGGAGTGTTAAATTTAACTTGCAAGATTGATTACACACGGACATCGGGACAGGTGAAAGTATATAAAAGCTTGTAAAAACCTTCCATTCTGGCAGTTGCACTGTATACTATTAGTACCTTAGGTACTTGTACAGCTGAACAGCTCTTTCAATCTTACCTGAAATGAAACAAAAAAGGTTTATTGCAAATTGTTTTTTTACACTCCATTCGAAAAACTATTCAGCGGTCTATCATTCTTATACTACTAGTGGTTAATATACTCTTTGATACTACCTTTATGAGTTACTTGCTACCTTACCGCGACCACAGATTAATAAATAGTTACTACGTAACATACATCACTCCCATCAAAAGCGAAAATACCGACTCTACCTACATAATTTTAATAATAATACCAGCTGCACAGAACGAGGAGAATTGTACCTTAAACAAGCGTACACAGAGTCGAGACTGTGTTGCCCGCCGTGCGAGTGACGCCATCGTAAGAATGCGCTAGGGTTGTACCTATGATGATTATTGTAATAAAACGAATGTTACGAATCAACCATTTTTTTATTAGTCAATCCAATATATTTTAGTTTTATATAATGATTTATATTTTTTTATTGATCAATAAATAAAAACTGCAAAAATATCACGTTTGTTGTATGGGTTGTACCCTAAAATATTAATTTTATTCTGGTTTTTAGTATTTGTTGTTATAGCGGCAACATAAATACATTATTTACTACGTCATGGTTCAAGGTATACTAATTATCACGGTTCATGAAATAATAAATAAATAAATAAATATGTTAGGACAATTCACACAACGCCATCTAGTCTCAAACTAAGCAGAGCTTGTGATATGAGTACTAGATAAACTGATATAAATACTTATATACATTTTTTTTAGTAAATACATACATATTATACATAGGAAACACCCAGACTTCGGTACAAACGTATGTGTCATCACACAAAGTTTGTCCCGACCGGGAATCGAACCCGAGACTCCGGCGTCGAAAGCGGATGCCGTACCGACCACGCCACAGAGTCAGTCAATACAGCCTGGTGCCAGACGGACGGACGGACAGACAGACAGACAGACAGACAGACAGACGGACAGTGAAGTTTTAGTAATAGGGTTCTGTATTTCCCCTTTGTATACGGAGCCCTAAAAAGAAAATAAATAATATCTATGGATAGGTCATAAAAAATGATATTGAGGTTTCTAATATCATTTTTTTTTCTAAACTGAATAGTTTGCGCGAGGGACCCTTCCAAAGTGGTAAAATGTGCCCCCCCCCCCCCCCCCTCTAACATCTAAAATAAGAGAGTGATAAAACAAAAAAAAATGTTGTACATTACCATGTAAACTTCTACCGAAAATTGGTTTGAACGAGATCTAGTGAGTAGTTTTATTTTAATACGCCATAAATCGTAAAAATTAAAATACTATGTTACTTGCTGCTAAGGAACCCTTCATGGGCGAGTCCGACTCGCACTTGGCCGCTTTTTTTGTTAGCCAAACATAACGTAATCCCGGTGCACGAAAAACAAAAGGAAATGTAAGTAAATGAAACCCAAGTTAAAAATGCATTTTGTTATTATTAAAATAGTGCATACCTGCTACCTATAATCCGCACAATAATTACGTGGTTTCTGCATTTCGAAGCGTAAGCGCGGGATACGTGCAGTGCGGTGCGATGCGAGCGCTCAGGCGGGCGTTCGGCAGCCCTCTGCCAGTTTGTACTCTTGAAGGTACGCCGAGCGGTAGGTATATAGCGCGCGGCCTTGAGCGAGTGACGGAGGCCTGCCGCGACTACGCCCGCGTGATATTGTTTTCTCATTCCCTAAGGCCGATACCTCACCGAGACGCCATGGCGACGTCGCCAGTCGGTCGCCAACTAGTTCTCATTGAGATATATGACGGCTAAGAATTATTAATGTTAATTACGTAAGTACTTAACACAAATTAATAGCTTAGGTAGTTTAAAATGTAAATGTTTAGTATAAAATGCTGATATCCGTGCATTAGGCCGATACCTCACCGAGACGCCATGGCGACGTGGCCAGCGACGTCGCCAACTAGTTCTCATTGAGATATATGACACTTGGCGACCGACTGGCGACGTTGCCAGTCGGTCGCCAAGTGAGTTAGCCGTCATATATCTCAATGACAACTAGTTGGCGACCGACTGGCGACGTCGCCATGGCGTCTCGGTGAGGTATCGGCCTAATTCCCATGGGCACGCATTACAGAGACAAAAAGTAACCTATAACACTCAGGGATAATGTAACTACATATTTTGTGAAAGAACTTTCAATATCGGTTCAGTAGTTTCAATGAAAATAAACAATCAATGAGTCCTTCGTCGATATCTCGAAAATTTGAATAGATCTAGGTCTAGCCCAAACTCTAAGACTGAAGTAAGATTGTGCTGTGTGTAAACGTCCTTATAGTAAATATGGGAGCCAATAATCCAAGGATATGAGAGAAGTTCAGAACTTAACGTAACAGAAGGGTATTATTGTTTATTCCCTCGTAAACTGTCTATGGGCGAAGTTGAATCAGCCACGTTGGCCTATAGACTTTGAATTTCAAAACTTAAAGGTATATCGTGATATTTAGTATAGGATTGTATAGCATAGAGGTGTTCTATAGAATAATCAAGGAAACATCGATAGTATCTGTTCTTTTTTTATGAAGATGAGTAAAACACATTTATTTTCAGTTTACTCGCTAAGGTCACGAAGCGACCAATAAAATGAATCATAAAAAGAATTGGAATACCGACAGCCTTGGTACTACATTAATTTAATGTATTTATTTTATGAAATGTTCGTAGGTACTCTGATACTACAGATAGGTTACTTTACAGATGAAACGATATATAGACAATAAAAAAATCTTTGTAGCAAGTGTGTGTGTTAAATAAAAATATCTACTCATGATGTTATTCGAGGAATTTTCACTTTACGATCTTATATTTAAATGATAAGTAGGAATTTTCCAAAAAAAATACTGTTTTCAAGGTAAATTAATACCAGTTAACGAAGATAAGTTAATTTTCAACCGACTTTTAAAAAAGGTAGATGTTATTAATTTGACTGTATGTTTTTTTTATGTTTGTCACCTCAAGTCTTTGGACTAAGAGAACAGATTTTGTTTTGGTTTTTAATTTAAAGCTACTAACTACTTCCCAAGTGGTCGCATTGCAATTTGGTCCCATTACGATAATGATTTTTTTTTTAAATTTATTGCCTCTACACGCTTCGCTTAAAGAACCCAGGGTTATATGTGGGAGGAAACCAGTGCACAGGCAGGGCATTCCAAGCCACCATCGTTCGGCAGAAAAACGAACGTTTAAAACGCTCGGTTCTCGCAAAAACGATTTCCACGGTATGAGAGTCATCTCTGCCCGGCACGCGCTGTTCGGGATCGGAAGGGAGAGGGTGGGATCAGGTTGAAGAGCTCTTCAAAACACTCACCGTCCCATTCGGTTATTTGAATTGTGTCAATTTCTGACGTGTGTTTTTTATCAACTCTTCGCGCCATTACGGCTAGGCTAAAGTCTTTCGACCATACCGCCATGAATGTCTTGCATAACTTCTTCCCAATAGTATTGTGAATTGTAATTATGTCTTTCGTGTTATTACATATAAATCTTCAATAAAAAAAAATATTGAAGGTTAGGTATATTTCATGGAGGTAGAAGATAAGTTAATATTTTATCTATCAGAATGTGCAAAACGTCCGAATAGGCAGAACGTTTTATAGTATGCCGTTGCCAAGCTAGTGAAGTGGCATAAATAAACTTGTTTTATCGTCCTCTTGGTTGTCGTTGAGTAGCGCGTGGTTCGCTGGTGGCTAATAAATATTGGACTAAACGTAGAAAATATTGCTACCCGTGGATCTTCAGAACAATATTTCTGAGGAAACTGTTCCTATCTTCGAGTAATAAGAAAGTTTCATAATTTGTGACATTTATTTGTGGTTAGAATGAAATAATTAGGTATATCTCGTACAATATCAACGGTAAGATTGCAATACCCCACCATAGCAAAGTTATAAGGCTGAAGGATTAATAACAAAGGTCATAACACTTTATTAAAAAGTTTTAATGTCACGCATGGCGGTCTTTTATTCGAGTATTGTGTATAAGCCGCACACGATGTGAGTGGGATAGAACCTTGTCACAATAACTGCTCGGTGACGTCATCAATCGCTGAAAAGTACGGATAACAAAACAGTATGTCAGTTTAATCTACGTCACAATGACGTCACCATCATGGCCGCCAAGCCCATTGTCATCTTGCGGGACTTATATTTTCTGTACGTTTATTATTAGCGATCACGGACGATGTAATTAGTGATCCTTGGTCCTGTCTTAATTAAAAACTAGATGCTAGTGAGTAAAAGTAAAATAAAATAAAGCACAACCCAATTGTTGAAGGCCATCTGACGACACTCCGACCAAAGAGAATATTAAACACAACGGTTTAAGTCAGATGATATTCATCATGATAATACCCTCACGTCACATCACTAAGCTCCCATAAACTGCTCAATAACATAGCGTGACGTTCACAATTATCAGGACAAACAAGGAATTTATAATATAAGTACCTATTTAATCATTTTAAGCTCTTTCAACATTAACTTTTTAAGACGCCATTTTGAAATCAAACTGTTCGACGACGTTGTGATAGTAAAATTCGTAGCATATTGCGAAAAAACATACTTTTCCACTGTTATAATTTTATTTCTACTGACCAGTTTCACCTCACGGCATCATCAGAGAATTATACTAAATAAATTTCAGGAAAAGTGTATTAGTATGTGTTTTTGTGCAATATGTGTAGCAGATTCCACCAAGTGCCGTCAATCGACAGTATAAAAAAATCGTAGCAATTTTATTAAAGAAAAATTGTTTAGAAAGTCTATAAACTAAAAAGCTTTTTCTATTATTACGTTATCAGTGAAGCTAGTTTGTCGGATTTGAACCAACTAAACTATGATTTGGATAAAGAATCACTTAACTTTTCCACGGAATCTGTGGCCTGGTTCGATTCATACTTTCGCGGGCGCTCGCAGTGTGTCCGCCTTGATGACTTACGTTCAGACCGGCGAGACCTCACTGCCGGTGTACGTCAAGGTGGCGTTCTTTCTCCTTTGCTTTTCTCCATTTTCATCAACTCTGTCGTTCGAGTAATCTCTCTAACTTCCATCTATATGCGGACGACTTGCAGCTGTATCGTTATTTTGCGCTGAATGAATACAGAACGGCTATTGCTGCCGTTAATCGCGACTTGAATGCCATTAGCAACTGGGCAAAATCTTTCGGTCTTTTAATAAATCCTACAAAATCTAAGGCCCTGATCATTGGAAGCAGGCAGATGAGGCGTGATCTGGATGGAAATGGTCTTCCCCCTATCTGGCTCGATGGTGCTCCAATCGTGTACGCTGATACTGCGAAAAATCTGGGCGTGGTAATGGACAGCACTTTATCCTGGGAGACATGTTGGCAAGGTCAGCAAAAAGGTGCACTATACTTTCCACACGCTCAAATGCCTCCAGAGATTTTTGCCCCTAGATATCAAGGTCTCACTTGCTCAGACTCTAATTCAACCTATTTTGGACTACGCGGATGCCTGCTATTTGGATGCTACTGAGGAGCTTTTAAATAAGCTTGAGCGCTTGCAAAATGTATGTATCCGTTTTGTTTTTAATCTCCGTAAGTATGATCATGTTTCGCAATTTCGCAAGGAACTCAAGTGGCTCCCAATCCGTCTTCGGAGAGACACTCGGATATTACGTCAATGGGGGGTATCACTATTCCGCGGCATAGATGTGTCCGTGACTTGGGGGTCGAAATGGTACCAGAATTAACGTTTCGTAAGCACATCGTTAATATATGTAGTATATCATTCAGAAGTTTGGGATTTACTATTATAAGAACCTGTAAGGACTTCAATAATATGTTAGTCGTCAAAATGGTATTTAATGTGCTTGTGAGGAGTCATCTCGAATCAACAGCCATTGTCTGGAGTCCGCACGAGGCTAAGTATAGCCTAATGTTCAAAAAAATCCAGAATAAGTTCTCTCGCTTCCTATATTACAAACAATATGGAGTGTACCCACTGTACCCGCTAATGTACCCTAGCCTGTTTGTGCTTGGCATGGTGGGGTATGTGAGGTTGAGCGTGCGGCGCGAGGTGGCGCTGGTGGTATACGTGTGGCGGATCCTGCGCGGGTAGTTGCACCACCCGGATAAATTGGCGAGGTTGCAGCTGTGCGCGCCGGACGGATACGTGGGTGCGCGTCGCCCTCGCCAGCCCCCCACGTCCCCGTAGCGCGAACTAATTTACTCCAGTTCGCCCCTATATGGCACGTCATAGAAGTTTTAAATTTAAATTTAATTACTATTAGTGAAATCGACATATACATATAACTGCACCCTCCCGAGACTCAAGATTGTTGTAGATGTATGTGTCATTGAAGTAATTTCCCTTCATTAATAATTAAAAATTTTGTAAATTACAATTAGAATATTTTATTAATATTGACATTAATTAATTTGGACTTAATAAATTGATTTGACTTAATAAATAAATTTGACATTCAGTAATTACTTTATTGTTTAAAGTAATTACTATATATATAATGACTACTTAAATGGATTATATAAATTAATTTAATTATTATTATTACCTACCTATTTTATTTCAATTGATAATTTCTCATGTTTAATGCATAATTTTTAAGTTGTAACCATGTATTTTACTTGCAGTGTTGTATTGGGATTATCCTGTAATAATACTGTAAATGTTTGGAAAAATAAATAAATATATAATAAAATAAATGTCTCCTTTATAATATCCTACATAACCCGGCTTATCCTTCCTACCTGCGGGAGCGGTTCTCCTACATGAACACTCTCCCGGTACTCCTTGTAGATCTCACCTCAGGTACCGCCTAAGCTTTCCCTCCCACAAAACCTATTTTTACTCCTATTCCTTTACCGTCCATGCGGTCAGGCTGTGGAACTCACTACGCCCTGATATACAAAGCTATAAAACTCTTCCTCTCTTTAAAAGTAAAGTCAAAACACATTATCTCTTTACCCTAGCTATATTTAGAAGTGTATGTAAGTATTGTATAGATAGCATATTGTATAGATAGCCTTTTCACTCTTACATCTCCTCTCAGGTCTGCTTGAAGAGATTCCTTTAGGAATTAGTAGTGCCCTTGTACTATGCTCACTTTATTCTTTTGAACTTCTGTTTCTTTTTTTTGTTTGTATGTATGTACAAAAATTATAAAATAAATAAAATTATAAATAAGAATTTAGGCAAACGAATTTGTAACGTTTAGAACAATAAATAATAATTTTGAACGAAAAAAGCGACTTTAACCGTGAACTAAAAAGTAACAAGACGCCTTACAAATTTTTAAAGGTTCCCCTCGATTTTTTCGGGATCTGATTATCATATCCTGATTTCCTTATCGTGAAACCACATTTGGGATATGAAACCGCTGAAATCGTTGAAAAGTTCCCTCGACTGGCTTTCGGCTCCCTTATCAGATCGACTCCAAACCTTTATTAAATGGTAGTCCTTTATAATACCTAATGAGAATAGTAACAAACGCACTAAACGTCCTTACAATTTCTCTGGGAACCTTTTCGTCACCAGGAAAATATTTATCACGTAAAAATTGTAAGTAGTATCATAATGATACCATAGTGTAAAACAAAGTCACTTCCGTTCTTTATGTAAGCTTAGATCTTTAAAACTACACAACGGATTTTAATGCGTTTCACCAATGGATAGAGTGTAATTTGTCAAGCGGGCGAAGCCGCAGGTGTCCGCTACTTATAACATAAATCGCAAAAATGATTGTCTTGAGGTGGACTTCAACCTTCTGCAATTCACTTTCCAGGAGGAACGCTCATATCAACAAATCAAGACACCACGAGACGACATTAATATCAGAATTATAATCTAGTCCTGAGAAATATGACACATGTGGTCATTAGTTTAGTAGCAAGGTATAAGGTATCTAAATAGCATTAATGACTTGTCCGACCATTAGCGTATACTAGCCGCCATTATGGATCGTAGTAGGTAGGTACCACGTGTAAAAATTGCTTCAAATTTTGAATCGAACGCTCGGTATTTACCAAATTATGATCGATACACATTACAGTTCGTTTGCCTGGGTCATATACAGGTGGTGAAAAAAAAAATCAGGTGGTATTTGAAGCCACCTCAAAGTGGTAAAAACAATTGCCTAAAAACCTACCAATTGAGAATATCGAACTATCCCGTACCTAACTCCCTTTCTCGTAGTTGTAATTGAGACTGTGACCACCTTTTAGTCCTATATCGAATAAAGTAAACCTCCTTTTCGCTTCGTAGCGAGAATCTTTGATAAAACTGGCCACACCTACAAAGGTATATTCATATCAGTAATCCATTACAATATAGCTGCTACGTTTAATTAAATTCATTCGGCCATTTTGGACATAACCCATTATATGTGTGCCTCCTGGCCTCCTATTACGTGGGACTAAAATACTGGCAAATTGTGGGTGTGTAATGCGCTTCTGCCTACCCCTTCGGGATATAGGCGTGTTATATGTGTGTGTGTGTGTGTGTGTAACCCATATGATACACGAAACCACTCGACTATTTTTTTAACTTTACTTAATACGTCGTAAAGGATTTTGACCCACCTCTTTACCCTGATTTTGTTAATTTGGCACAACGACTCTAACTAGGTCAACTAAGTAGTTGTTTACATAATTTTATGACAACAAGGTTAAAATATAGATCAATTTGGGTTCTGTATTGGAATTAGAAAAAAAAAACCTGGCAATTGGCCACTAAGGTTTTTAATAGCCAATAGTTCTTTTCGCACAGGCTATTTCAAATCTGGCATATAGAATCGACTTACATTAGTGTAACTTTGTGACCTACTTTGACTATATCTAATAACGTTTGTGAGGATAACACACAGCCTGTATATATATGCATTAACTGTCCTTACTCCTATTGTAGTAACAAACACCTTGATCTATTTCCGCATGTTGTGACAATTGAAAATATATTATGTTGCGTTGGTAACAAACTGACAACAAGGAAAATAATAACTTTGATAATTAGCGGTTGTTATATTTTTACGAATTAAACTACATAACATGTATACCTATATATCACTATTACTTCACTATCACTACATATTATAAAACAAAGTCGTTTCCGTCCGTATGTATGCCTAGATTTTTAAAACTACGCAACGGATTTTGACGCGGTTTTCACCAATGGATAGAGTGGTTCTCGAGGAAGGTTTTTGTGTATTTAATTTATCAAGCAGACGAAGTCGCTGGCGTCTACTAGTTATGTATAAAGTTTATGTTTTTTATCATTAACAAGCCAAGTGTTAGTGCCAAACAAAGCCCTGAAGGGCGCTGTAATCTATTTATCATATTATTATAATGTACCTATTTCCACCCTGTTATGTACGGGGAGGTACACAGATGCGAATTGTGCGTCAAATAGGCAGTATGGTCTAAGGACTCCCTATTACTTGTCAAATTGGCGGACTGACAAAAAAAAATTGTGCGTAAAGAAAAATTCGCTCTTGTAGGAATCTGCAAAAGAACGTCTTTGTTTATTTGTATGGGATCGGGTATCTGTACTATTAGGTATACCTAGGTAGTATTCTTTATCTATGGTATGCTGAGTGTCATCCCATATAGTTTGACTGCCTCGGTGGCTCAGTGGTATGAGTATGCGACTGCCACCCCTGAGGTCCCAGGTTCGATTCCGGGTCGATTCGAATTATTTGTGTGAACCACAAATGTTTGTTTCGGAGTTTGGGTGTTTTCTATGTATAATATGTATGCATTTAGAAATATATAAGTAGGTTTATCAGTCGTCTAGATCCCATAACACAAGCTTATATTAGCTTAATTTGGGCTAGATGACGTTGTGTGAGAATGTCCAAAAATATTTATTATTATTTATATTTATTATATAGTGCGTCGCAATTTTTAGAAGTTACTGTACGAGGGTACGTCTCAAACTGTTTTGTTTAGGTGAGAGGGATTTACTCAGTAAAAATAAAACGCTCCTTTTTAGGGTTCTGTACTCAATGGGTAAAATGGGAAGCCTAAAAAAGGAGCGTTTTACTTCTTTGCTGTCCGTCAGTCCGACCGTCTGTCTTGGGCTGTATCTCAGGAACCTTAATAGTTAGAACACGTGATGTATTTCTGTTGCCTGTAAACAACAAATACTAAAAAAACAGAATATAATAAATATTTAAGGGGCTCCCAAACAACAAACGTGATTTTTTTTGCCGTTTTGGTACGGAACTTTTTGTGCGTGAGTCCGACTCACACTTGGCCGATTTTTCTCATAGAGGTCTCACCAAAATCTTAAGAGTCCGAAGATAATCCCGGTTAGCACCAATTAGGCTCCCCGCCTATTACGTGGCATCAACTAAGTTCAGACGAAATGTGAACTAAAGGGGTAGGTATATACCTCTTTAGCTTAGGCAACCCTGTAGGTATTTAGGTATGCGATATTTTCATCGTATACACGATTGCAAACGCGGTTGTAACCGTTGTTGTAAACCGAGCGCTTTGCTGGCTACACGGCTTAAACCAACAGTGTTCATATTACGTCGTACTGTTTACAACCGAGTTTGCAACCGTTGAACAGTGTCTTACCTTTTTCTTAACAACAAGTAAATCCTTCTGCGCATACGCAGCTGTGAAAACTAGGGTATGGACGGAAGCCTCTGTGGGTATACCCAAAGATACCATGGTTCACGAGTATATGCAACACACATACACGCACTTTAAACACTGGATATTGTTTTCTTATTAGGTTCACACAAAAGTTCATACGAGTACATTTTGGTAATGTTAAATTCACTTTAATTTACACCAAGATAATACCTTATAGCTGTATAATGGCAGTTTCAGCGTCAACTATTTGGAGCCGTAATGCAATTTCTGGCAGACAACATTTGGATGGAACTTTTTTCTCAGAGAAATGGTGAAAATAATGAAAGTAATGAGATGAATAAAATAATTTTCAAAGTTACCCTTCATAAATATCCTTTTAGAAATGACGACTTAATCACACAGCTAACATGGAGTAAAAGTTACAAGACAAATAACGAAGGTTCGCTTTTTTTGTGAAACTTAATATTTTATTCTGTATGAAATATGTAATGAAACCTTTAAAGCACATTTATGATCATTTGAATATATGCCCAAAGATACACAAACTTAACTCATGCAATTACTCGTTTAATTATTCTACAAACGGTATTGAATTGTAAATTTATAGGCTTGTCCCGGATGAATATTAAAGTTAGTAGATATTGTTACCAGTTAGAAAGGTCAAATTGCTAACTTAATTAATAAAACAAGACATTAGTTCACCAAAAACAAAGAAAAAGTTCGGTTATATTTTAGAAAACCAAAAAAAAACGATGGAATACTAAAAATACAGGCTACCTACAACAGCACACGTTTGAAAAAAAAATACAATTTAAATATGGAACACAAACACTTGACAGCGCTTCAAAAATGGAACTATCCAAGAAATGTAAAGACACCCACAATCAAACTGGCTAGTTAAATAAACGCATCCTACTTGTGGCATAACCTTGTACTGGAAGGAGCTACTCTTAATATTTACCTACCTGACAGATAAGTCATGATTGCGATAGTAGCAAGTAATAATATAAAATTAAACTCCAAGTTCTAGTTTGATTCATATTAATTTATTCCACGTTTGCTCGATTCAGACATCGATTCCATTTCGCCGTTACGACGAAATTCACATCCTTATCCCCAGAAGGGTTCACTACGTCAACCTCTCATCTCGTCCACTGTTGGTACCACGTATTTGAGGGCAAGCCTATTGTCACTTCCATGCAATTTGAGGACCTTACATACATATCCCTCCTTGGCAGTCGGGTAAAAAAAAACTTTCTCCTATAACAGTATGACCTCCGAATTTATAACCTTCAGAAATAAGTTTCTTTGTGAATCAACATAAAATTAAGCGGCTGTTCTCTCTGAGACAGTCTTGAGAATGCCTCGTTTAGAGGTGAAACATTTGTCGATGTTTTAATGTCTTATAGTTTTGCGAGAATGATGCAATTATTTTAAAAAGTTTGAACATCTTACTTACCATTACTTTGTCATGGATTTTCGCCAGGTAACGCCTGATTCTATCCAATATTTAAGCGGTACATTTTTCTCCTCTCATTTTTCTGTCTTCTCTAATTACAGGTTTCTGCACCAAGGGATTGGTTTTATAAGCTTCGATAAAGAGAGAATTGGAGAAAATTTCAATGCATAATGAATAATGATGGTACAATCATACCTCAAATATTTAAAGAGCTGCAATTATTAAATAATATTCCTTACTTTAACATGAAAAAGCATTATTTCAAATAAATACCTTTTTTGGTCTGAGACTTTTATCCCGTCTCCCCAGAAAACAACCATTTCCTTTTAGAATCCAGTGACACCTGATTGATATATTATAGAATATCGGGTGTTACTGGATTCTAAAAGGAATCCGTCGCCAATTCGATTCTCGAATAAAAAGTAGTAGCCTAATTGGTCAGAGTATTCCCCCGGTTTGAGTCCCATGGTCATTCGATATTGCGATTCTTTTACAAGCTTTTATTTACTTTCACCTGTCCCGATGTCCGTGTGTAATCAAATCTTGCAAGTTGAATTTAACACACTTTCCGATTGTCGCATGACAATGCAATATTATGATGTCAAAACGTTGATTTAAAAAAATAATTATCAAAGTAGCTAAAATGACAGCTGTGCCTTTGTTTTTGTACAGAATAAGTTAACAAATATTGGATGGAAACAGGCGTTACCTGGCGAAAATCCATGACAAAGTAATGGTAAGTAAGATGTTAAAAACTTTTTAAATTATATTAGCATTATTTTTTCGCAGAGTTAAAAGACAACAAAACGTCGACAATTGTTCTGATGTCTTTTAACTCTGCGAAAAAATAATGCTATTATAAATTAAAAAGTTTTTAACATCTTACTTACCATTACTAAGTTAACAAACTCATTGCTTTACAAAAACTGCATTAAGATTGCATGTTTCTCATACAGTTTAAGATATAAGTTTAACCTACATCAACCTGAACTAGCTGCAGGGTGGGCTTTAAAATGAATAATATGAAAGAATACGTTCTGTTTTGAATTTTCTCACGATTTATGACATCCGTAGCAAATACTCGTACATTGTTGTGTATTTTCTATATTTGTAAGTAGAAGTTAAGCGATCGCCATTGTCCATCTGTTATTCTCATTCGTATTTGCACTTTGCATGTAACCTTCACAAAAGGATAGTTGGCTCCCTGGGATACGACGTACCCGAGATGTCCGGCAACAGGACGTAAGGGATCAGAGTACCTCATCTTTCGACTGGGTAAACCGATTAAGTTTTTTTTTATTGAAAGCTGCTGCTCCCTGAGTGACCCTTCCCTTCCCTTCCCCCATTCCGACAATTATTTGGTTCCATTCCCGTAATTTGAAGGTTTTATGTTAACATTTGATGTGTTTTATTTATTTTTAGATACATACTTTGTAAATAGGATACCGTTTTCGGGCTTGGGTCTATTTGCCAATACCTCGTCTGTCAGAGAATGCAGCGCGTATACGTGACTATGATTTAGCCCCGGAAATGCTGATAGAGGCCTTTAGCACCCACACCTAACCCGTACCTACATCATCATCCACCAAGCCTTTTCTCAACGCAGTTGGGGTCGGTTTTTCCAGTCTAACTAAGTATGATTTGGCTGAACTTCAATATTTCACGTGAAGTGACTGCGATCTGACCTTCACAAACCCATGGGCGATATCGAAGTTCTGTAGTTAGACCGGTCGGATTTTTGTTCAAATACCTCTCTAACTACCCCTAAACGACTGCTATAGATTGTATGACAACCAGAACCGATGGCTAAACGAGCTCTCCGAGGCACGGAACGGTCTCAATGTCTTAAGAATTGGTTACCCTTCCTAAGACCGGACTGGCTAGATGTAGCTTAAACTTTGCAAGTTACTACTGGCCCCCCACCACGAGCCCCTCTTGCCTAACCCGTACGTGCTCTATTATTAATTTCCCCTCGTTTCAACCCACATTTAGAACAATATTTCTTGTTCGTTGACAAGTTGAGCGTGCTTGCATAATAAAAATATTTAACTCACTACAGCACCATCATGTTTTTGATTAATTTATGTGTCAAAAGAATAAATAATGGTGGGTAGTACTATGATAAAATCTTTTATTATTTAATGGTGAAATGTTGTTGGAAAATATATAAGTACCATGGAAGATGGGAAGGCCTCTGGTGTGGGACGCTACGTGGGTTGACACCTTAGCACCTTCACACCTTCCAAGCACATCCGGATGTGCCGGCGCTGCTGCTGCATCGGCTCAAGGCCTCAAACGGCGTACCTAAATATGCTAACCTAGCAGGTGGTTACATATTTGAGCCGTTTGGAGTTGAGACATTGTTGGACAATGAGGTCCGAGTGCTCGCCGCTTTTATTTAGATATTGCTAAACGCTTAATCTATGCTTCTCAGGACCTGAAGGCAAGCAATTTTTTGGCTCAAAGAATAAGTATCGCCATCCAACGTGGCAACACAGCGAGAATTCTGGGAAACTTCCCAGTCGGCAATGACGCAGGATTATTTAAACGATTTTTTGTAATGTAAATATTTTTAGACATAATTATGTGTATTGTAATTCTTATTGTAAATAAATACAGGAATGTATTGATTTATTACCCATAATTTAAAATGATTTATTTAAAAACACTTACCTATCCATTAACGTTAGTAACCAATAACCCTTAGTCTATACTGCCATCTATTGGTCATTGTATGTAAACAACAGAAATGTTAGATAATATTATATCGCTTGGCCAATGAATTAAATGCAATTTTATTATTTTATATTATTGCATAACATACATAATGATCACGCATATTTCCTCAATGCGATAGGCAGAGGCAGTAACTTTGTTGCTCCTGCTTATCGGGAACATTAATTACGTAGAGTGGGCATTTTATTATAATACCCTTTTCTCTGCTTATCCCGTCGGAGATACAGGCGTGATCATAAAAAGTATGAAACATTATGCCTATCGTTTGTTTTAAATACAGCAACCTAAACGGCAGATCACCAAAATATCCACGTGAAAAGGTTTTCGAAACGAAGTTTAACGATGTTAAGCCTCTTAGAAGCATATTTAATTTAAAAATGGCGGCTAGAAGCTTTTTAAAACACTTTCTAAAACCGATTTACTTTATAATTAAATACCGATACTTTTATGTAAAACACCGTGCAAAATTACAAAGCTGCAACAACAATTTACTTCTGCTTCAAGAGTTTGTATGTTACTCGTAATTTGATTACAGGATATCCATTCACAGACCCTATCCATATCTATTCGCATTATAGATTGTCCGGAGGTAGCCGCTAGCCCAGAGCCGAACAATTGCTTCCTTGGCCGCGTTCTACCGTATTTACCACGGTGAGTGTTTTGAAGAGCACTTCAACCTGATCTCACCCTCTCCCTTCCGATCCCGAAGAACGCATGCCGGGCAGAAATGTCACTCCCACACTGTGGAAACGTCTTCGCGAGAACCGAGCGTTTTAAACATTCGTTTCTCTGCCGAACAATGGTGGCTTGGAATGCCCTGCCTGCGCACGTGTTTCCTCCCACATATAACCCTGGGTTCTTTAAGCGAAGCGTGAAGAGGCTCATTACTAGGTCATCAAGTTGAGGGTCACTCTCTATAGTATTTCTGTGTACTATGAGTGTCGCCCACAATCGCCAGACGCCGCCGCGCCGCCACAGCTTACCATCAGGCCGACGGCGTCAATTTGCCAATCTAAACATTTAAAAAAAATCTTCGGTGTTGTATCTCTCCCAGTATCAACAACCACTGAGGTAAACAGGTTCTAGAGTGGGGAACGGGACAGTAAATTGTATTTGTCAATGCTACAATTAGGAAAAAGTTATCTTATCAACCTACCCCTAAGAGGAAACAGGCGTGGGTTTATGAATGACATATTAACCCTGGGTTCTTGAAGCAAAGCGTGAAGAGACACATCACTAGGTCGTCAAGTTGAGGGCCACTTTCTATAGTATTTTTGTGTACTTCGCCACAGCCTACCATAAGGCGGGCGGCGTCAAATTGTCGATCTTAATAAATAAATAAAAAATAATGAATGAATGTAAATGCTTGGAATGATGCTTTTAAAGTTGGTTACACATTTGAAGTCGACCACGAGATATGCTTTCATTTGGTTCCGGGAGCTTTCGCGAGTAATCTAAGAGTATTTTACATGTTAGTGAACCCCAATCCACTGATACTAACGTCATCACCTAATATTGTTATGGAACGTTCATAATAAACTTAATATTGCTCTCAAACGCGCACAATCTTTCAACACATTTTCTAAGAAAATTATTATTTGTTTACGTTTTATAAGTACTATTTTAAAAGCACCTAATAATGTTGATTATTTCTGGGTTTCGCATCCATCATACTTCCTTTGAAATATGTTATTTATTAGTATTGAATGTTATTTATTAGATTCTGGGCAGTGACTCCGGTCGCGTCAATGCTAACTTTAACTTTTAATTGCCGATCGATTATAATGCAACATAGCCTATCGTGGTGTACGAAGTTGAGATTAGTCAAACTGTAAGAATCGCAAGAAAATCCATTCATACAAGTATAGTGAGTAGGTATTGTAGGTACAGACAGATAAAAACTATTTCACGATTTCTACTGTAGAGTATAAGAGATACTCGGCCACAAGGACACCGGGTTATTAAAGTATAAACAAAATAGGTATGTACTTAATAATAATATAATGTACCTATTTAATAAGTTGAAGTATTTATTTGGTTAAACAGCTAATTTAACTTTGTTAGTTTCATTTATCAGTACTTACTGGGTGAACCGATTTTGATTTTTTTTTTCAAATGAAAGCTACTACTTCCGAAGTGGTCCCATTTCAATTTGAAATAAAACCAAATAATTGTCCGATAGGAAGTATCCGGCAATTATTTAATTGTCGGATATGGAGTATCCGACAATTATTTGGTTTTATTTCGGTAATTTGAAGTCGGTTGTTGTGTCAAATTTCGACGTGTATTTTTAAAATGTAATCTTTAAGTGGTTGTCTGAATACATAAACAGAGATGAGGCACCATTTGAGACAAAACGGGGTCGTGTGTCGTCCATCACGATTATGTTGATGATGAAACTTGACACTGTTTGTATGTTACCAACTCCATATTTACACTTGTGTGGTCTTATGGTCTTAGACATTGGACAGTTTTGATTAAACGAGTTTCAGGTAAGTATCTATTTATTTATTACTAGCGGCTTCCCCCGCTAGACAAATTATATACACAAAAACCTTACTCGAGAAACACTATCCATTGGTGAAAACCGCTTCAAAATCCGTTGCGAAGTTTTAAAGATCTAAGCATACATAATGACTTTGTTTTATATTTCTCGTATGTTATTATTTCTTCTCAGGATCAAAAGGTTTCTTTTTCCTAAATATTTAGATATAAATTATAAATTACAAAAACTGAAATGTCATTGAATTTCTAAATATTGGAACCTCCCGATGCCCAAGACTGCATCCTCATTAGGCGACCAAGGAGAGCTAGCGTCGTAATCAATCGATGTTTTCAACTTAAGATATAGGTGCGTGCTACTCTCACCATGCTTTAAGTCATGGCGGGAGTGGGTGGAACGCGGCCGTGTCCTTCTGCGACCAGGTCATGCTCGCGAAGGAGGCGCCCGAGAGGGAGACGGAGCGTACCCTTCCCGCCGAGTTCCGAAGTCAGCGGCGAGGGCGCTGCAGACTCATCTACGCCCAAGATCATGGACTTACATGATCGGGGCCTGAGGACGGCGGGATAGTCACGGCTAGAAGCAACCAGATTCACTCACTGACGCGGGATAAAACCCTACCCCAACGACGCGGGATTCTCATCCCGACGAAACCCCCGAAGAGGCCACAGAGGTGGTCCAAGTCCGCCGGGCTCCACTGGAAATACTACACTGGTGCATACCAGAGACGACTTAAAAAAAAAGGTACGTACTTCTGTACTGAACTGTTAATGAACTTAGATAGCAGTCGGTCAATAGTAGTCGGTTTATGAACGACTAGCTGATCGCCGCAGCTCCGCCCGCGTGATTTAGTTTACTCGTTCCCGGTGGAACACATTACTGGGATAAAAAGTTATATGTTACTATGTTACTCAGGGTGAATGTAGCTTTCCAATGGTGAAAGAATTTTTGAAATCGGTAAAGTAGTTTTTGAGTTTATTCATTACAAACATACAAATCTTTCCTCTTTGTAATAGGAGTATAGATAAACATAATTGTAATTAAAAGTATCTACCTTGAGGAAATTTCCGTTCATGTCTTCATGTATGACGAGGTGTTTGTTATTAACATTAAGTAGGCACCTAGGAACTATAACTATTAACTACTTACCTATATAGCTATATAGGAATATACCTGTACTATAATACTATAAAAGTAATAAGGTATATTTTACTTTTTTTTTTAATTTTCTGAAAAAATTGCCAACATGAGATACAGTCTGCTGATAGACGGGCAACGGAGTCTTAGTAATAGGGTTCCGCTTTGCCCTTTGGATACATAACCCTAAAACATTATTAATTAAAGCTCTTTTAAATAAACTCACTTGTACACATGCTTCACAATTCTTTTGTTTCATCGAAACCTTAAACTCGTTTGAGATGATTTATTTAATACTTTTTTCAAAATTACAATATAGCTGCTACTTTTTATTAAATTCATTCGGCCATTTTGTACATAACCCATTATAAATGTGCCCGGTGACGGCAATAGGCTTGCCCCCTATTTCGTGGGACAAAAATACTGGCAAATTGTGGGTGTGTAATGCACCTCGGCCTACCCCTTCGGGATATAGGCGTGATATGTGTGTGTTATTTAATACTTACATTCATATAATTTATTTTAGCTCTTAGCGTAGGTACGTCACGTAGGTACTTAAATATTCCCTGTATTACGAATGTCGTTGAATGAACCCAGTTCATAAAATATCAAAAGCACGATTTCCATTAAGAACTCCATTGAATTGTAACGTTCTATATCAATACATGAAAAATTAGCTTCACAAATGTGCCGCCAGATGGCACTATTCCAATATTTAACCCGTTCGAGATTAAGTACCTCAGGGGCAACTATCTCTACACTACGTATATATGTATAGAGCGCTGATAACCGGTCTGAATCACTAACAACCACTCTGCACGTCAGAACAGTCAAACAGTCGAGGATGACGTAAAGTCACCACAGCTGCCCAGATTAAGTTTGCGCGTGGCAAAAAAATTAACTAATTATTGTTTGTAGTTATTGTTCTGAGATATTGTTTTTGACGTTTTGTGGCGCCGCTTGTGGATCGCAAACATATTGAGCAACCTATATCAGAGCCGCTTAGTATTCGCCACGAAGAAAACGGGTGACACTCGCCCTCTATCTATATATAGAAATGGGGTATGTAATTTTTGTCCCACCTTAGCTCTCGAGAACTGCCTATGCTCCAATGATGTTTGACCCCTCTATGGATAGCCCTCGATCTGGAGGGAAGCCAAAAAAAACGAAAATTTGACCTAGCCCTAAGGGGTCAAAAGTTATAGGCCAAAACCTATGGAGTGGTGCGCAAGACACCGTGTTAGTATCTATATAATATAAAAACTCAATGTCAAGTACATACACACAATATGCGGCTAAGTGGATGCATCATTGAATCTCATGTCACGGTAAATATTTCTCGGCGACTTGCAAATTTGATGTTCAAGGTTATATGTATTAGAATAGTTATAATATAGAGAAGAATGTAGGTATTAGAATATTGTAATTTTCCGTGTATAATATTAATAATAGACCCAGATTACTTCTTATAGGAAGACAAAAGAATAATATCCATCCATACAGATATAAATAAAAGTGAAGTATCTGTATGTAATTTAAAATTACCAGCTTTTTACTCAATATAGGATAGGATACACGATACTGACACAAAAAAGTCTGTCTGTCTGTCTGTTTGTTCCTGCTAATCTCTGGAACGGCTAGACAGATTTCAACGGAACTTTCACTGGCAGATAGCTGATGTAATAAGTAAGGTGTAATATAGGCTACTTTTATTAGGGACCATTAAACTATGTTACGGGCGTCTACTAGTATACACTATAAGCGTCTACTAGTATACACTATAAGCGTCTACTAGTATACAATATAAGCGCCTACTAGTATACAATATAAGCGTCTACTAGTATACAATATAAGCGTCTACTAGTATACAATATAAACGTCTACTAGTATACAATATAAGCGTCTACTAGTATACAATATAAGCGTCTACTAGTATACAATATAAGCGTCTACTAGTATACACTATAAGCGTCTAATAGTATACAATATAAGCGTCTACTAGTATACAATATAAGCGTCTACTAGTATACAATATAAGCGTCTACTAGTATACAATATAAGCGTCTACTAGTATACAATATAAGCGTCTACTAGTATACAATATAAGCGTCTACTAGTATAAAATATAAGCGTCTACTAGTATACACTATAAACTTGTGCCCAAAAGTGTAAAATATTCTTGATAAATATTGTTGTGGTCTATTTGCAGCACGAAGCGAAGATTTCTTTCTACCCCTCGGGACCAAGGCATGAACTTTATGTTCCCGATGGGCACTTAGACCTTCACAAATCGTAACATTACCAGTTTAGGTGAGTCTCTGATATAATATCTGCTTTACCTTCAGTGATATAAAAACGAATTTAAAAAAATGTTAGTTAGAAATTTTTGTCACATGCTGAACAAAGAAACTCAATACAAAGTTCAAACCACACACAAAACTTTCGCCTCTAAGAGTAGACGAGGCGTTTTACATGACGCTATTTATTTAAATAGGTAGGTAGTTAGTTGGTCTCACGTAGTAGGACAAACCTTTTGCCGTTAGCAGGCATGCAATACAGACCTCACATATCTACCAGGCGCCACTGGACATTCTTCCTATTGCTAACCAGAGGCGCTCGGCAATAGACATAGGAGCATTCGAGGCCTTGGACCGCGGAATTAAAAAAAAAGGACATCACGTATCGCGCGGTGCCGCAGACTCATCTGCGCTCAGAACCATCTACCTTCATGATCAGGGCCTGAATACATCGGGCTAGATATCCTCCATCCTTCCTTACAGAAACAGGTTAAAAGGGCTGCAGAGGCCCCGTACGAAGCCACGCATATCAACTCCTAAGTTCGCCTATTGTCATTAGCTGGTACGCCATGCAAACACGATTCCATAATACGAATCTGAATTATTATTTCCTACTAAGTACGCGCTATTTTTATAATTTTAGAAAATTTATTCGTTTTACAAACACGTGGCTATATATACACTCGTTTAGAATACAAATTATTAAATTATATTTATTTACGTTAGTGTTAACAAAGGGCGTTTAATTAATGCAACTTTAATATTAAAGGAATAAGTATCATTTTATTCGTAGGTGTTCAGAATGCGTCTTAGATTATCGGAACAATCTAGGTTTTATCAGACCGTGAAAGGCATGTCTAAGAATAGGTACGTTAGCCATGAAACCGTTACACATATAACGCTTAGTTAATTATAGGTTAGTAGTTAAATACTGGTATCATTCTCTAGAAACGTAACGCAGATTGACTACCTCCGAGTAATTAGTCGGTTTAAATAGTCTAGTCAACAAGTTCAAAACGTGGAAAATAGAGATAAAAATATAAGACCTCATTGAATTCCATTCCAAATTCTTCCACAAAAATGTATCGAAATAATTTTACCGCACGCAACAAATTACAAAAGCTATCCACCATTAGAAAGCTTATTATTCCGAACTAACTAACTAGCTACATTTAATCCCTATGTACTCGTATTATAGGAAATTAGAAGGAGAGAGCGCGAGTGGAGCCACAAACATGAGCTAATTGTTATTAAAACAATTAAAATGTATTACCAACCTAAGCTAACAAAGAATAAATAATGAATGGACTTTAAAACTTATATACTTTCTTCAATAAAAAGTTAAGCCATTATATTTGTTCCAATGGCGCAAGGAGGTGCTGGAGCACAGGCCTGCGTCTCGAGAAATCGAGGACCAGCGGTCCCAACTCCGCGAGGATATCATGGAGTCATGGAGGGTGCGACTTGAGCAACCCAAGTGGGGTACCATCATCGTCGCGGGCGGTGAGACCGATCATGGACGATTGGCTGTAGAGGCAGCATGGTGACCTCACGTATCGTGCGACGCAGACCGTTACCGGGCATGGATGCTTCGGTAGCTATCTATTTCGCATCCATCATGAGGTCACACCCCGGTGTCAACACTGCGGGGTTACCGACGACGACACCGCACTCCACACGTTGGTGGAGTGCTCAGCGTGGACGAGTCAGCGCCGGGACCTCGTAGTGGGTCTGGGCGTGGATATCCTCTCGCTGGAGACCAGGCGTCAAGCCATGGTCTCCAGCGGGAGTAGGTGGAACGCAGCCGTGTCCTTCTGCGAGCAAGTCATGCTCGCGAAGGAGGTGGTTGAGAAGGAGAGGGAGCGTACCCTCCCCGCCGAGTTCCGTAGTCAGCGGCGAGGGCGCCGCAGACTCATCTACGCCCAAAACCATCGACCTCCGTGATCGGGGCCTGAGGACGGCGGGATCGCCACCCGCCGTCCTTACAGAATAAGGCTAGAAGGGTTGCGTGCTGCGGGGCCTTTGTCCCATAGCACGCAACCAGATTCACTCACTGACGCCGGACGCGGGGTACAACCCTACCCCAACGACGACGCGGGATTCTCATCCCAACCAAACCCCCGCAGAGACCACAGAGGTGGTCAAAGTCCGCCGGGCGCCACTGGAAATACCTTCTGCTTGTAACCTGCTTGTAACGGACGTTAGAGAATACAATATACTTAATAGAATTTAAAAAGAAGGCCATTATATTCAGAATATTATCCATAAATTCCTCTAAATTTTTGTTGAGTTAGACTTAGTTCTAAGCTTACTTGCGGTTGGAAACTTCGTAACCGACAATATTGAAATCTCTTGGAGTTGGTTGTTTGAAGTTTAAGATTAAATACTTATAGGATCACAAGTAATCAAAATTTTACACAATCCTTTGCGTAAACCAAAGCAGATGTAGTAAAAAAATAAACTTTGTTATTTATGGTTTCAGTTTTAAATATCGAATACTTTCAAATTCGGAAACATTTAGAACAAAACTCAGAATTGGCCCATATTCTAATGTCAGCAAACCTACTTACCAATATCCATGAAACAAATTTTCTACCTGGGGTAGCTGGTCTAAGACCTGTATATCCCAAAAAGTGACATACAACTAGATCTCATACTCACAGATTTATACTCATAAGTTTGCGATTCTATGAAGAAAAAACCGGCCGAGTGCGAGTCGGGCACGAATAGAAAAGTTACCCAAAAAAGCCTCTAAAAATCCTGAACTAACAAACTTATCCAAACCGCATTAGACACAAATCCATTGAAAGTTTCATATTTCTAGCACTAATCGTTTGGTAGGAAAACCGACGGCCGACAGACGGACAGACGCACGGACGGACATGACGAAACTATAAGGGTTTCAATACTGGAACTACCCTAAAAATAAGAGCATGTTAAAATTCAGTCGTGGCATGGGGTAAAACAGGAATGATACGTAAAGAAAAATCATAGTAACACTGTCCTGCATAAAACCTGACATGCATATTATCTCAAATTAGCCAACCGGGCGATGCAAAGAGGTCAAAATTGGTATGCAACACGCTCACACGTCTACTGACTTTATTTTTCTCATAGTCGGACACAGATATCGCCAGACCGATTCGTTTCAGGCTGTCATTTTCACCCTGCTGAAAAAAAACGAAATCACTTGCTGATAATAAATACTACGTCTAGTACTAGAGTTAAAAGTCTTCCAAGCTGTTTCGCGCCCAAATCAACGTCATTTTCGAAAAAAAAACTTCAAGCTCTGCAATTTTTTTCATTTCAGGTATAGATCAAGCTAAGACGTTTTACCTTTTATGGACTTTTTTAACTTATTTCCATATAAACATTGTTAACTTAATAATTGAGTTTGGTTTTTAAATGATTGGTTTGTCGAGTGACTCTCTTTTGGTTTTGATAGTCGAATAAAAAAGTATTATGAGGTATGTAGTAGCAATGTCATGCGATGAAAGCAAATACAATTTTTGAATATCGAATTAATTATGTCGTTATAAACTATTGTCTATTGATGCTTATGTATGTCACCAATATTCGATAAAATTCTGTGGAATCGGTTTACCTCAAACTTTTTTGTTGGACGTGTTTGCTCATTAGCGGTTTAAAATGTGTATGATTAATATTTCACATCAACGTGATTGTACAGAATATACGCGCATTATTATCATAATCAATCAACTATTTCTCTTGAAATATTGTAAACAAAAGATTAATGTATGAACTGAGACGAGTTTTACATATTGCTGTATATTTATGCTGTAAACACGTCATAACATCTACTAGATTTTAAACACCACTTCATGTCATATAAAATAGAAAAAAATGCCAGAAAACAATGGAAGAAGATAAAAAATTTCAGGGCAGAAGAAAAGACTGAGAAAGACAAATGCTAATCAGGGTGACGTCCAGGAACGGAGTTAGCAATAGATTGGGAAATGTAGAGGGATAAGCTATACTGCACAGACAAGAGAAGTTGAGAAGAAGACACTTTATTTCTCTGTATCGAGAACTCGGGGCAAATGTTAAATAGCAAACGAAACTCTGCCAAATGTCAAAGTGGTAGGCAGACACCACGATTACCATTTCCATTCGCTACGGTTTTTGTAAAGCGCATGGCTGGTGGCTTTTTAGGTTAGTCCAAAATTTTCTTGTTTCATGACATGACATTAGCCTGTACGTTCCCACTGCTGGACAAAGACCACCCACAACTCATTGCAAACTACTCTGAAAAAGTGCCCCAGTAGTTGTGTTAGAGTTACACGCATCTCATCTAGAAGACCCTTATATAATGTACGCATTTAAGTATACTTGCCTCCTGCAACTACGTATCAAATTTCAAAGAAGCAAACCGCCAGACGAACCCACGCTTGACACCTAGTAATTACGTTATCTACACTTATCGGCCACCCGCTGTTATTTATGCCAACGTATCCTCAAATGTAAACATTGCGATATCATCTGAACGGCGCGTGCGCAGTACACCTGGACTGAGTAAGGCTAAGTACGCCATATACTGTGAAGAATCTTTATGACTCTGCTGCATTTGAGTCGAGGGCATCTTTGAAAATGTGGGTATATTGTTAATTAATGAAGTATTGCGAAACAAAAAGCTCATTTTTAGAGAGTGCATACATAGTGATAAGTGGTCTGTCATACTGAATTTCGAAGTCCAAAATTGTTATTAACCGTAGCCCTGAAGTACCAAAACGTTTTGCACTTCTGTGCAAAAGTCCGCCATTTCCATTGCAATGTACGTGACATCTCCCTTGTACAAGTCATCACGAACAGCTGCTGGGAAACGGACAAGTGTCTATCCAAAGTGCTGGGAAACGGCGATTAGGCTACCCGTCTGGTGAAATGTGGGCGTGAAAAAACGGGGATTTGTCTGGCTTATTGTAATGTACTGTAAATGAGCTTAAAGGTATTATCTATGCAGACCTAGATAAATAATGTATGCAGGTTTACATACTTTATACCTACGTTTAAATAACAGGATTACTGCTGTAAATAGACGACAATAGCACATTCACAGAAACAAATGAAGACGCTCGCTTGAGTGCCTAAGCTTCTTTCAGTAGCTGTGTACTACTGCCAGCATTTATAAGCTTCGCTTTCGTGCATTCCTGAAACAGTTAAGCATTTGATTCTCGTGTTTCAACAGGAGTGTTCTACACCAGCATAATATCAAACTTTACTTCCAACTAATACTTTACTAAAAGCTACTGCAGCAAAGTTTCAAATAGTTTTAAGAGCTCATACATTATACCAGGCCGCTTACCACAGCGAGAGTCTTCAGTCGATCGAATTACAACCTAATAATGTTTACTTATAGAAATAAATGGACCAGAATAATAACGGAATGGTACCCTAGAGAAGGAATAAGAAGTAGAGGAAGACAGCCAAAGCGATGGGAAGACGATTTTAAGAAAGTAGGAGGTCCAGAATGGCTGCGAACAGCAAAGGATAGACAGGAGTGGAAAGCCTTAGAGGAGGCCTTTGTCGAAAGACAAGCTGTTAAGACGAAGAGGGAAGACCCGAATACCGAGAATTAAACTTAGATTTAGATTAAGAAGTTAATTAGATATTAGTTTTGTTACCTCTATTTTTTACATTTAAATAATGTTTGTTAAGTAACTTATGTAACCATTAACAGCAATAAAGGCTAATTTATTATTTTATTTATTTTATGTTTATTTGTTCCTGTGCCTGTAACTGTATGCTATATCATTTCTATTCATCATCATCTTTATTTTATAGACTACCTCCAGCCACCAGACCAGCTACCAGACTACCTCGGTCGCACATTGGTACTATGTACGGACTGCCACGTTCGAGGTCTCGGGTTCGATTCCCGGGTCTGGTGGATAATGTATAATTCTCTTTAGAATTTTACCCAGATAATTATCCCAGAGTCTGGAACTTGTGCCCGGTAAATGGCAATAGGCTCGCCCCCTATTACATTGGACCTAACATAGCTGGCGAGATGTGGGTGTGCTTGCACACCTCTGTCTACCCCTTCGGGGAAAAAGGCATGATGCTATGTATGTATCTTTATTTTATCATATCGCCATGGCCCGTTGTTCAGCGACGCGAATCGCGTTTGGTCTCGTATACGTAGGTCACACTATAAGTTTTGCGTAACTTTAAAAAACAACATGTTAAAACCAAAATATTATGTTTATTGCTTTTCAAAATACTCTCCTTTACATTTTAAACATTTTTTCATGCGATCGAAACATTTTTTAAAACAGGAGGACCACAAATCTGAAGGCATGTTTTCTACGTGCTGATTGAACGCTATCACTGCCTCTTCGGAGTTGGTAAAAGTGAAACCTCTCATCAAATCTTTGATTTTGGGGAAAATACAGAAATCACAGGGTGCTAGGTCGGGGCTATGCGCACGATGGGTGACGAGTTGAACTTTTTCGGAAGCTAAAAATGACTTTGTTTTGTTGGCCGTGTGTGAAGAAGCGTTGTCATGATGACACTCTTTTGATCTTCAAGTGGAATTGTACAGATGGGACCTGTAGCTGAGAAAAAAAACGCGATCATTTTTTACCAAAGCTTCTCGCCTCACTTTTGTTGGCTTGTTCTCATTTTCAAACACCCATTCACAAGATTGCTGTTTTTTTTCGGGTTCAAAACAATAAATCCACGTTTCGACAATTCGACAATTCGAAAATTTCCTGTGACAATGTCATAAACAGCATTAGAATGTCCGTGGTCTTACTTCAGTAGCATCTGTGAGCACCATTCCACGCGAGCCCGCTTCTGCTCCGCTGTCAGTTCATGAGAGATCCAACGACAACAAAGTTTCCGAACTTTCAATTCTTCGTGTAAAATTTTCTGGATTTGACTCATAGCAATCCCCAATAGTCCTCGAATTGTCTCATAGGTAATCCGCGGGTTTTCTTCAATTAACCGCTTTACAGTAACCACATTATTTTCGTTGACGGCAGTTGAAGGCCGCCCTTCACGAAATTCGTCATGTAAAGAAACTCGACCTCTCTCAAATTCAGCAAACCATCGCCTCGCGGTGCTCAAGCAAGGTGCTTCTCTCCCAAAAGCATTTTGAAGACGAGCGGCACAGTCTTGCGGAGAGAGAGAACTTTTAAAATCATACAAAATCATCGCTCTAAAATCTTTTCGACTTTAATTCCATTTTCGTTGCATACGTAGAACTTTGATGTGTGATAAAAAACAATTGACAAATGATTTCCCGCCAATTGTTTTTTTTTATTACTAAGGTTGCGACGTTTAAAAAAATATAACATTCGAAATTCAAATAGTTCCGATTAGCTAGAAGTGCAAAACTTTTAGTGTGCCCCATGTACGAGTAGATCCTCTAAGGTACAGGGCTCCGGGCACCACATCATATGGGACATGGTTTGTGGTGCGACGCCACAGTCATACTGGCTCTCACTAGGTGCGATATATCCCCGGCCAAAGTATGCTTTACCTACCTATCATTGATTATGTAAAGCGAGTGATTGAAGTTGAACTATTGCATGACAACATAAATAGCCCTAAGAAGGGTTGTTGGCAAATGTCACAATGCTTCCAGCATTAAGTACACTTCCCAAGTTGATATCGATGGAAGTATTGAAGAGGAATATTTTGATACTTAACATTTTTTTAAATGTCATTAGCGCTCATGCAGACGACAACGCCTCCGCGCCGCCTTCACTCTGTGTCCGTCTCGCTAAATTGAAGTTAAATTTTTGTTTTTACATGTAATATTAATAATTTATGGACATGGATATTAATATTCGGTTCCATTCCAACTGGAAAAACGACAATTGCCGAGGGCCATTAAGAAAATAGAAGCAGTGTAATTTCTGTTGCCGCTATAACAACAAATATTAACATCAATATTTAGGGGCGCTCCCATACCACAAACGTATATTGTTTTACCATTTTGGACCAAGCGAGTGAAGCGTCTATATTTCTACGTCAGTCTGTCTGTCTGTGTGTGTGTTCCGGGCTAGCAGCCACAGTTTTTATCTGATCTTCACGAAACTTGGCACAATTGTTCCTTGATTTAATACAATTTTTTTTTACCGTGAGCTTTTTTGGATTCCGAGGCAAAAGGGGTAAATATGGTAAAATAACGTTTTAATAGTTTTCAGTGCTAGCGGTTCCCTTTATTATCCGATTTTCACAAAACTTGGCACAAGTATTCCTTTACTAAAAACAATATTTTTAGTGGAGTTTTTTTTGGGAGAGAGGGTTGGGTCAAAATCCCAAAAAAATATTTTAATGTTCGCGCTGTTCGACCATACGGCGACCTATGGTCGACGACGGCTAGTATAGAATATGGTACCTACTTTTTATAGAATATGGTAGAAGGGTTCCTATTCGAGCGTGAGTCCGACTTGCACTTGCCGGTTTTTTGGATAATTTACCGCATATGTTGCTAATTTTTTTTATTTTAGACAGTGAAATTACGTTCGTTTTGAATCCGAAAGGGGTTACTCGGAATGATATTTTGAACCGACGCGCGGGAACTATAACTTTGAAAAACAAACAATTTTTTTTATTCTAGGCATCAAAATGAGAACTCTTGGTAATTCACTCCCATAAAGGAGAATGCCCAGTAGCCGTTTCTTTTTAAAAAACCTAAATAAAAAGTGTACATATGGCTACCTAAGTAAATTGATAAATCATATATTATTTTTTTATCAATCTTTTAATTCACTCGAATAAAATCGTATGTGGCGTTTTAACTTATTAACTAATTCGTGGTGTAATCGTTTTTAATTGTCTTCTTACTCAAATTCACTATGTCGGACCGGATGTCATGATTCGAATTTTACGATCCAGCAGTGCTATTAACAGTAAAATCAAGTTCAAAGACAAATATCATAAGAGTATCGGATCGAATGATATGAAGAGGTGGTGTAGTTCTTACTACTTAAACTTTTTGAAAATATTATTATCGACGTTTTGAAATTCTGTTTTTTTTGTAAGAAACTACAGATTTCAAGTAAACGTATGTCTTTTCATAAAGCAAATTGAATAACAAACTCAATTTACTAGTTTTAATAAGTAAATAATGTAAATCAATGTTTTGAAGATTTACATAATGTCCAGGCTGAATTGACAAAAAAAAAGCAATTAAATCAAAAGTCAAAACAAATGTCCTCTTGACAATTTGGTATTTTTTAGAAATTCTCTTAATCTTAGATTATTTATTCTCAATTATTATAAAAGCTAAGGGATAAATATGTCATGTTTCTCTTAGAAATTCATAGACATTGGTGATTAATATCGTATTTTAGTATTGTAGTTTCAAGCAATGGTTACAAAACACTATTCGAATCGTTGTTTTTGTCCATATTATGCAAACTATTCCTAAGAGATAGGGGTATGACTGAAGACCTTGCTATGGACTACCATGGAGTATCAAAAGCTATAACATCGACACCAAGATTCGACACTACATTTTTCAGTAACACCAAGATTTACTTTGATGAATTATTCTTGGATGATTGCAATAAGTAGATCGTAAATGCATTGGTTTACATTTAATATTACACTGATAACAAAATGAAGCAGTGCGCTGTGGTCATTATACCTACTGAGTTACCTAGTAGGAGGGCAGTGGATGTAAAAGTCAATAGGAAGGAGTTATATTGTTATAGACTGTTATGAGTTATTTTTTAAATAATAAATGACGTCGAACTTAGAAAATTCCTTTTAATTACTACTTTTACTTAAATATATTTTCTATGTATATTGTTTGTAGGTACCTATTTAGAAATAATTATACCTATGTATGTTTATCAGTTATCTAGATCCTAGATACGTGATTTTGTATATGTGGTTGATTGGTTATAAGTAATACAAGATTAGGCTAGATGACGTTGTGTGAGAATGTGCAAAGTAAATATTTATATCTAAGAAAGGATATACAGAGGCATTTGTACATCCACTTTTCACCAGGGGCTTACATGCCCTTTATTTGCCAGTATCTTGTTCGTTGATCGGCAGGTGCATCACTTACAAGTGGGTATACTCAATAATGTGGCCGCCCCATTATCAGGGTTATTTATAAGTGTGTTGGAACTATTACTTCTATCTTATTTGAATTAAATCCAATATATGTAACGATTAGCACTTTTTGGACAAAATTGATTTGACGGATTGATGGACATTTGCTTCAAAACTAACCTTTAATTTTAACGGCAAAACGAAGAATGAGAGAAATCCCCACAAAATAACAGAATATTTTTTATTTCCTATGAAAGTACGATATCAGTCCAATTTAATATCCGATTTTCACTGTCATACTAAATTATTTGTTACGAAACGGGGGTCTATTGGGGCATATATATGTGGGCAATCTCCTTTCATTTTACAACGATGTGTCCCTGCGATTGTCCCTAAATTTTATTATGATAACGTGATAATTAGGGAGATATACAGAGCTCGCCAGAAAATATAAAATATAATGAATATAACCGTTAGCCACGGGCCCGTACATATTATCTTACCGTATGTTAACAATCCACGAGGGACGAACGGGCGAAGTCGACGACAGAGCTTGGTTTGTACGAATAATTAATTAAATTGTAGCCGTCGTCGGCTATATTTCGTATCATAACTCTGAATAAGAATAATTTTATATGAGGACAGATAACCTTATTCATTCTAGTTAGGTAAAACTTTAATTAATATTGTGGCGCGTATTCTCTAGGGATGGGAAATCAAAGCGGTCGGTTTCGTTCCCTGTATTTATGTACTCGTATTAATGTTGACTTATATCTTCAGTCCCCAGGCTAATAAAAGGTCCTTAAAACCTAGGTATTTCATTACGTATAGGTTGTTTTTAACGTGTCAATATACATTATTTTTATCTCGAAAGTCATTCTCTAAAATCCTAGTCAAGATGTAGGTAAATAATCTAATGATAGCACTTTAATAACTGCTAAATCAGCTAAAGGGCACTAAGATAAGGCTTGTAATAAGCAAGGTTTGACGAAAAGGTCAACGCTAGGTAGAAATAGATCTATATATGTTTATAGTAACGGCTTCGGTAAACTAGATCACCACTCGGTGTCTAGGTATAGAAGTATCAGAAAACTACCTATTTTCAAGCTTTTATTGACCGAGCGAGCGAAGCGTCTTAGTTTCAACTCCAGGACTGGCAGTTGTCAGTTCCGGTCTACAGGCCGCATTTTTCAGCCGATTTTTATGAAATTTGGCACAAGTGTTCTTTGTTACAAGGCGCAACTTTTGTCGAAGGGATTTTTCGATTGGGGGGAAAATGGGGGGAGAAATGCGGAGAAAATGATCATTTCTCATTTTCTTTTTTGCTGGTACCTCTGTTGGTGCGCATGGAAAGTCAGCCACCAGACCACGTCCCAAAAGGATGTTAGGGACCCGAAAATAACGCGAGGTCTACTGTTCGCAGAACTACTAGTTTAGTTTCACATGTCCCGATGTCCGTGTGTAATCATATCTTGCAAGTTAAATTTCCACACACTTCCCGGTTTCCGCAATATTATGATGATAAAAGCTTGATTTCAAAAAAAAAATGTTTTTATTTTTTATTTTATTTATTTAAACTTTTATTTCAGACAACTTAGACTAGTTACAGATCTTATAAACTAATCTACGGCCCATAGATATATACCTTAAAACTAGGAATACATAAAGAATACATAAAGAATACATAATAATATAAATATTGCTTAGGCATCAGGGCCCATAATAATAAATACCTAAACCTCAAATACATAATCTAAGTTGACACATTCTTGTGTTCCTGTTGTTTGGCATTGTCTCGCAGCCAGGCCCGGAACCGCCGGAACACCACACCATTCGGCCAAAAGTCTTCTTTGGTTAAGGTCTGCAGAGCCGTCGACAGTACACGCGCCACATACAACTTGAAGTTCACGCTGTGACGCGACTCCAAAGGCTCCACCCTCACGACGACGTACTTGCTATTGACTGGGATGTAGTCCACGATGTCCTTAGTCTTTGTGGAGTGATGCAGGCGCGAGACATACAGCAGCGTAGTGGGTACACCACACTTGTTTCTGCAGAGTTGATTTCTGCGTTTCTTCTGGACTATTACTTCTTATTAATTATTTAATTAGCAGGAAGAGACGATATTAGATATTATGTGGTAGCAAGTTATCTACTATTTTAATAACCTATTAAGTACATAAATACTTATTTGTAGTAAATTGCATATTATTATTTTTATATTGAGTTTGCCAATTGACGCCGCCGCCCGCCTGGTTGTAAGTCGAGCGATTGTGGGCGACTCTCACAGTACACAATACTATAGAGAGTGGCCCTCAACTTGACGACAGTGATGTGCCTCTTCACGCACCGCTTCAAGAACCCCAGGGTGATATGTGGGAGGAAATGAGGAAACACGTATTGATATATTTTAATATTTTATAATAATATTTTGCTGATTCAAAGTTATTAAGACAAATTGATCAGGAAATGCCGCGGTCTGTAGGTGACAAAATAACATTTGCTGGTAGTTCTATAGGCACTTTTCCTGTAATGCGTTTTTCAACCAGCGTGCGGATCTCTCCCGCAATGCCTGTCGATGTCAACGTCAAGTCAGTTCGCGACTAGCCCCGTAACCATAGCAACCGGCGTGCGTGCGGCCCGCGCGACATGAAACGCGTTTCATTATTGTATGAAATTTGACAGTGACAACGACACGCATTGCGGGCGAGATCTGTACGTTTGGTGGAAAAACGCTTGACAGAAAAAGCGCTCTATTACTGACTGGTCACTGGACATTGCTCATCTATAGATTTAAGTCCATTTAGGTCTGTTGGTAGCGTCCGGTCCCGTTCGTAATATGCGCCCGTATGTTTACAATAAAACATGGGTACAGTGTACTGTAGTGGTCAGTGGTGGATAATTAACTGTGTTGTCGGTATAATTAAGTTTTGCTTGATTAGTAAAATATTTATTATTTAAATATTTCATTTGCGACATTTACTCAGTATTGTCCATACCATAACATGGTATACCCATAAAACAAAGTCGCTTTCGTACCCTATGTAGGTAATATAGATCTTTAAAAATACACAACGGATTTTCATGCGGTTTTCACCAATGGATAGAGTGGTTCTCAAGAAAGATTTTTGTGTATATAATTTGTCAATCAAGTCGCGGGCGTCCGCTAGTACTTAATAAAATATCGTTCCTTGTGATACCTAATAATAATTTATTACCTACCTACAAAGTAGATAGCTGTTTGGTTATTTTATAACAAGAAGCTAGACGGCAGAAGTATTTATGGCCTGTAAATAGTTAAAGTTTAAAAGCATTTTCGTTTCTTTCCTCGATTCGAACTCGCATTCGACTACGTCTGATACGCCAGGCGTTATCTAAGGCCAACAGGCAGGAGGCTTGCTTAGCGCCTAGAGCCTAGATAGTTAGGACATATTATAATAGTACAACTGACCTAGCGAGAACGAATGCTCTAGCTGTAAACCACTAAGTAGGCATGTAACCAAGTTTCACGTTTTATTCGCATAAGTGCTACAACATCAATCAATCAAACGCCACATCAAGGAAAATGTATCACAACACCGTAAATAGATTCAATGTTTCACATTATTCATGCAAATTGCAAGCAATAATCACCTATATTCTCTCTTGAGTTATAAACCATAGACTAGGAAGATGTATTTATAGGTTACATTAGTGACGATTCATTGACAGATTGGTGTGAAATTACTTTGAAGTACATATGCACTAACATACACATTGAATTAAATGGTCTCACTCAATAATTGCTAGTAAGGCTGTCCGTAAACTTGATGTGTTAAATAAAACTGTCAATACTTAATGCTTATATGTATATCTTGTTCTTATCAAAGTGTAGAGTGTAGGTAAGTACTAAATAATAATATAATTATGTATCTCTACAAGTTCAATCACCTAACAGTTAATGAGCTGTCAAAGAAACATCTATAAACAAATAAAGTACGTAAGTATTATAAAACAAGCTCGAAGCAATTTATTATCAGTCTAATAAAGCGCCTGTAGTATTCCAACAGCATTATGGCGTAAATGCAATTTGCTATTATAGGTACCTCTAGTTATTCTCACTTTATTTTATTTCGCAATGTTAAAAACTTCTATTTTAAGTAATTCAAAGTTTAAAATTTAAAAAGAAGAAAGTTATGATTTTTATAATAGGTAAATAGGAAGGTATGTAAAAGACCTAAGCATCCGTCCGTTATTTTTGATTGTACCATTGTCAATCCCAATTATTCATGACTAGAATACGCACCTTATCTCTGCATCACATCTGCATCCTCAAGTTTGTCTAGAAAAGCTAAGACATTAATTATACATTTTCGTTCATAAAGAAATATATAAATCAGCATCAGTTTCAGTCAAACAATTTTGCTATTATTATGAGTGACTTAGTGTTGGATCAATAAAAAGTATCAATTTCTACATTTACAGACAAGATTTTACAATTAACACAATATTTTATGAAAAAACCGTCAAATGTGTGTCGAGCTACGCATAAGATAGGGTTCCGTAGTTGACCATAAAAGCCTCTATAACTCCTGAATTAACAGAGTTATACCATCCGCTTTTTTTAGGTTCTTCCCGCCAGCCGTTTAGATTTTAGAGTGGGGGGATGCCCTGTTTTCGCCATAACATGCTCTTCAAAGCTAAATATCTCGCAAATGGATAATTAGTCAAAATATAATTTTAGCAACCTCTTTTAAAATACCTATCTAATGATACTCCACACAATGGATTAGACGCGAGAAAAATATGTTATCCCGACTTTACGTGTAGCAGAGGTACTCCAAAAAAAGTTTAACTACAGAACCCTAAACAAGATAGAATACCTACATGTTGCTAATGGTAACTATACCGCCGTGTGGTGGCCGGCAGAATAGAATAGCCCCAACCCATATCCTCCCGTGGATGTCGTACGAGGCGACTAAGGGAGTGTGTGGAAAGTACTGACCCCCTGTAACTTTTCCACACACAAAAGCGGATGTCCCACCTAACCCAACCTAATCAACTAAACCTAAACAACGACCTCTGTCCTTGCACCAGCACAATCTCGCAAACCTTTAACCTAACCAAGCAACTCCTTCCTACTCATCATGACCCCACGAACTTCCCACCAACATAATCTCGCAAACCCTCAACCACCTTATTTATAACTGCCCCAGATACACTTAACTCACTCCTCCACCACATCACCTATATCGTAAATCAACTAAAACACTCTAACGGCACATAACATCTAAACACTTCACTAACTAAACAATCAACTTGCAAACGGTTCCAGGAGAAGGCGTATACCATAAGCGCCACTCCTGAAACTAAAACCCAATTGACTCATTAAAAAAAAAAAAAAAAAAAAAAAAAAAAAAAAAAAAAAAAAATGGTAACTATAACTTTTTTGAGCTGTTTACGGGCGACAAATTCCTTATTTCTCAGATGTTTCTCGTTCGAGATACTTTCTATCATATGGTTTTAGCTCCAGATAAAGGTGACAAGGGTTGTCAGTTCTCAGTTAACACATTTTCTCAACCACGCTTATCTCATTCTCACTCAGCTTAACAGTTTTTTTTTTTGTTACAAAGTGGCTTCTGTTTGTGTTTTTTTCAGCCTAAACCTCTACATACATAAAAATAAGACGTGTAAGTATTTATAATATCGGTTGCATAATATACACATTAAGTAGTAACTGCCTGATATAGCCTTTGTTCTAAAATCAAACACAAAAAACATAGGGGCTAATGTTTTTTAAACTTTCGCGTTCTGAATTAATTATAGTTACTATTTATGATTTCGGGACTTCAACGCGTAAATTACCCTATGTGTGGCCTGACCTTTCCAATCATAAATAGTATAGGTGCTAATAAATAAAAAAAACTATTTTTTCATATTTTCAAGTCATTAAGTAGGTAAACTTGTTAAAACACTTGTTAACAGCTAGTGATATAGCCATAATAAGGTATAAATTACACGTATTTTACCTTTTTTTTTTTCTTATTTTTTTTTTATTCCGCAGCCCTAGGCCGCGGCCGTACCTACGTCCATTGCTGAGCGCCCCCGGTAGACACTGAGACGGTAGATCCCAGTGGCGCCAGGCGGACCTTGGCCCCCATTGTAGCCACTGCGTGGTGGTCGGGTGTTACCCCGCATCCTTGGGGTCGGGTTAAATCCCGCGTCGGTGAGTGAAGTCGTGTGTGGAGTGAAGCCCCACATCACGCTGCCCTTCTAGCCTGCTTCTGTAAGGACGGTGGGTTGCTAATCCATCGTCCTCAGGCCCCGATCATGGAAGTCGATGGTCCTGGGCGTAGTCACGTCTGCGGTGTCCTCGCCGCACACTTCGGAACTCAGCGGGGAGGGTACGCTCCCTCACCCTACCGGCCGCCTCCTTCACGAGCATTACCTGCTCGCAGAAGGAAACGGCCGCGTTCCACTGGCTCCCGCTAGAGACCATGGCTCGTAGCATGGTGTCCAGCGAGAGCGTATGTAGATACGCCGGGACCTCGTTGTGGGCCTAGACGTAGATCCAGGCCCGGCGCTGACTCGCCCATGCTGAGCATTCCACCAACGTGTGGAATGCCGTGTCTTCGCCGGAAGCCTCGCAGCCTCGCATATTTTTTGTAGAAATTACTCTCAGTCCTTTGCTTTGAAGTTTTATTTATTTACAGCTTAGACGGAAAGATGGAATTACTAAGAATATGTATAAATATATCATAGAAAAAATCAGATCATGCTGTACCAATTGTTCAAGGGCAAGCTTACTGGTAACTTTAATTGAAGTCTACCAGAGCCTCGCATGATAATCGGCAGGTGGGCCATTTGCATTTGATGCTGGCTTGGGCTTTTAAGTTCTTAGTAAGGCCCATATTCTCCCATGTACCTTAACATAACATAAAACAAAGTCCCACTGTCTGTCCATATGTAGGTATGCTTAGATAAATAATTACGCAACGGGATATTAATGCGTTTTTTTAGAATTTTAGTGATTTAAGAAGTGTACAATATGTAATGTGGGCGGAGCTGCGGGAGTCCTCTAGTGAGTGATAAATTATTTAGAAAGATAGATAAGATGGAATATGTTTTTCATTTCAAGGACTAGATTTTCTTATTTTCAACAAATACCAGATTTTAAATTTCTCATAAAGTTAAACGCTGGTTCAGCGATTTTGAAGGAATTCTGTATGCTTTTATCGTACAAAATTTATAGTATAGATAAAGAGACCTACTATTGCTTTCATGTCTGAAAGCACTTACAGCCATCACGCCTGGCTTTCACGAGTACCTGTGCGCATATGGGGAATCATCGACCTCTGACTATCGTTTTAGGCACTTTGCGCGAGAAATTTACACATTGAAAAGGGTTTACGACTTCAATAAAAAGGAGAATTACGTGAGGCGTACACCTACTTTATCTTTAAAAAGATTTTTGCTGATAAAAAGAGGGATAATCTAGAGATACGCTTGCTTCTAATAAGTTTGAAAGAATATTATACTATACACTAAGGTGGGTCAGCACGTTGCAGGCATTATGTAGCTAGTAACTAGTACCTAAGTCAGATGGAAACTGATTAAAACCAAATGGCCTTCGGTAGTAAGTACAAAAACACAAAAAGTAGAGTTTGCTATACGGTTTAGAGAAATTTCTTTGTTCGTCAAAATTACAATGTTTTCTCACGCTCCACGCTCATGAGATATAACAGGCTCATTATGATCATATTTTTTCTTCACAAACCACATTAATTACAATTTTCTTGATTATAATAGACATACATATCTTAAGAATTTAGAATGCCCAGTAAATGTGTATTTTTTTTTATTACTATGTGACTCATATATGGGAATAACCCGTAGGTATCTGAATACAATACATTTACTAAAAAACAATCTATATATATAATACGCCAGTGAAGCCGCTTCTCCTCGTAAACTAAGAGTCGCACAGTCAAGTGTGGCACCATTGGAAAGGTCGTGGTCTCAAGTGGTGCGATAAGATTAGAAATTTGACAAAAAGTAAAAAAAAAAAATTATTACTTGCGCAGTTTGCGCTAAGGGTTGCTAGTACCTAATAATAACAGTATACTCGTATTTATGAAAATTTCAACAAAACGCCATTTAGTCTTAAGCTAAGCAGAACGTGTAGTAAGGGTAAAACGATATGCTATTCTAACGAGATTATAAATGAATGTTCACACAGAAATCCTAGGAATTATAGATTATAAGATAACAAAGATAACGTTTGGATCGCGCGGCAGCGTACTTTTATTTTGGACAGATTTCGTCTGTTTTACTGAACTTTAGATTTGCTATGACCTTATTTTAGTTTTGACAAATTAAGACTAACCTTTTAGTTACAGATTTACAGTTTGAACTATTAGTTTTGACGAAATAAAAGCCGTACTTAACCGTAACTTTAAAGAAATCACCCCGAGGATGAAAAAATCCAACTCGGGGATCAAACTCGAGAGTCCACTGTCACAGGCGTAATTACTATCTAATATGCAGTAGAAAAAACTAAGAAGAAATGCAATTGTAACTTTCTAATAAAATTAAAATATTACAATTACAAGTTACTAGTATTTACGTTTAATTCCTACATGTAAGTTAAAAGTAGTTGTGTAAAGGTGTAGGGTCACGTCAGTAGTACTAGTAGACGACGTCAGTAGTAGTAGTAGACGACGTCAGTAGTAGTAGTAGACGACGTCCCTAACCACCGTTATGGACCGAAGAAGTCTGACCCTTAGCAACCGGGGTAGCAATGCTTTTAGTTTAGGTTAATTACTGTAGATTTACAATAACTATTGTTGTATTAGAAACGGTCTTCAAATTACTTTAATAATAAAGTCTGTTTTAATATCGTAATGGAAAATTTCAGCGGTGTTAAAATCTAATTAGAACAGAACTAATTGTTAGGTAGGTACCATTTGAATAGAACTGCAAAGCAGCACGGCTGTGAGTGATGCCGTAGTCGATATTTCCATTTGCAGTACACTCACATAACACACAAAATAATATATTTATCCTCAAGGGGTAGACAGAAGTGTTTCTACGCCCACATTTTGCCAGTCACTTTTTTGACCCACGTAACAGGAAGGGAGCCTACTCCCTTTTCTTGTCACTTTGAATATATTTGTCATAGTACCTACATAGGTATTACACATTTATTCTATTTGGCAGACTAATTGAAAACACAAAAAATTATGCTGTTCGTGAATTACATTATTTATGAAGTCAAACAATTACGTCATTATCGATTAAGTATCAACGGCTTCAGTGTCACAAATACGTTTATTTATGCAAACATCAACATTGCAAGCTTGAGCGAGTACGTACGTCAATATAAATTACACACTACAATAATGTGACCACTGTTAGCAAAATTTCATAAAAAAATCGTTTTTATAGCAATAATAAAACACGAAAAGGTAAAACTCAATGTTTTATCTCAGGTGATAAATTAAGCGCCAATAATGCGTTTGACACTTAGGTACACTCGCAAGGGTAGTCCTCGGAATAGTCGACTCCATTCATCGACTAACTAACTCCCTAAATGATGACGGACATCACTACATATTATTAGAAGTTTTATGCAATAGTTGACATTTCGTTGACATAGTTGTCAAAATGTCAAGCATTTTTTGACTTTGATGATTGAATGATTGCATTTTTTTTTGTACGTATACTGCACGTATGTACTTATTAGTTTAAAGTTAAAACAGCGTAGTTACCTACCAACCAATATAGAATAACAGCAATAAACAACATAAACTTAACTAAACCTAATGTAGGCAAGTCCGATAACGACATAACTTCCTTATTAATAATATTTTAATAGTTTACTTAATAATAACCTTAAAACAGTTTTCATACAGCAAGGTCGCAGATTATACCAAAAAATACTACTGTCAAAAGTGTAACATACCGTTTTGACTTCGCTGGTGCTCGACTTAGCGGTGGACATCGCTTTGATCATCCTGCTGGAGTTATCCAACAAACACTTTTGGATACTCATAGCTGCTTTTTATGGGACACAACACAAAAAGAATACCTATTCACATGGTAACCACAGCACTCTGTTGCACACAATACGGTGTTTAATAAGCCATCGCGAGAAAACACAACAAAATCACATTTTACACTTGTATTTGTAGAAACGCGCGTGTTAGGTTATATCCATTGATTTGACGTAAGAAAGTTTTTGAATAACACGACGTGGACACACCACATGTTATAGCGCCCGATGACGGATCGCGACTGCGGTGCGGTGCGGTACAGTCGCCGAGTCGGTCACTGGATCGCGATGAATACAGCTGGGGTATGTAGTATGTTCAATGTTCACAGCGAGCGCCCCCTGGCGAACGCCGCCAATTCCAACGGAACAAAGAAACATCGAATGCAGCTAGCCAGTAGCCACACCTTTGAAGAGCCCAGAGACAAATCATTGAACTTGAACCGTTTATTTAAACCAGTTTTATGCGAAACTTTAAATTGTGTGACCGAGTGATGTAGCCAGGATCCTGGCTGCAGGTCAATAGTTTAGAGCCATTAATAAGATATTCAATTATCATTATTAATGACTTGATGATTTGAAGTACCTACCCACATAGAAGTCTTGATTGGCAGTAAAGATCCGAGTCGCTATATCAAGGTATATTTTAGTCTAAGAAATTGCTCTCTGAAAGTCTGAATTATAAATATTTAAGTTGGCAACACCCGGCGGCCTCAATAATTAACGCTTTGACGTAAAATTACATGTAAAGTTACCAGCTACCACCTGAATTAACGCTGTGAAATATTTCTGACATTTTAATTCATTTGTAATATTTTTTCATACCAATTTATTTTATTAGGCTTCTGTGCTACGCATAATTTCAGATCATCGTAATCTGACTATCCTTCGTCATCATCCACTGAGTCTTGTACCAAGCCATTTGGGATCGGCCTTTCAGTCTAACTGCGAAGCTGATGAACTTCTATGTTTTCCAAGAAGCGACTGCCATCGAACATCCACAACCCAACGGCGTTATCGAAAATCTATACTACTATTATAAAGAGGAAAGATTTGTATTTTTGAATGTTTGTAATGAATAAACTCAAAAACTACTGTGCCGATTTCAAAAATTATTTCACCATTGGAAAGCTATATTCACCCTGGGTAACATAGGCTGCTTTTTATCCCGGTAATGTGTTACCACGGGAACCGGGAACGGGTAAACTAAATCAGCTAGTAAGTTATATAGTTAGACCTACATACACTTCGGTAATAATATCCTCAGGTTTCCAACTAGACGGCGAGTGCTAGAAACATGAAAGCATGAATGTGTGTATTTACTACGTTGACAAAGTGCTAAAAGAAAATTATGAAAAAAATTTTCGTAACCAGAATTTGTAATTTGGTTCTTGCGGCTACCCCGGAGTGTGGGGTATAATTAGATAGGTATTTTAAAAACATAGAGAGGTTACTAAGAAGATTTTTTGATTTAAGTATTCGTTTGCAAGATATTCAACTTTATAGCTCATTTTTTTGGTAAAACAGAGCGTCCCCCATCCCTCTAAAATCTAAACGGCTGGCTTGAAAAATCTAAAAATATTTGTGATGGTAGTCCACGAAATGAACTTTAAAGCAAAACTATAACGGATCCGATAACTCTGTTAGTTCAGGAGTTATAGAGGTTATTATGTGTGAATACGGAACCCTATTCTGTGCGTGGCCCGAAATGCAATAGGCCAGTTTTTAAAACTTACTTAAATTTAGCTTTTAGCTGACCTCCTCTAAATGTTGCTTTAAACTCAGACTTTCTTGATGATGATAAGAATTTAAAAATTTCATTATAATTTTATTAGTACTAGTCTATCTAAAATTACCACTGTTTTATAACATTTTTACTTTAATAGGCTTGCCTCCTATTAGGTGGGTCCAAAATACAGGCAAATTGTGGGTGTGTAATGCATCTCTGCCTACTCCTTCGGGGATATAGGCGTGATATATGTGTGTGTGTAAAGTTCTACCAAGTATTCGCGATGTGAATAAAAGAACTTGTCTTGAAAAAATTGTTGTGAAGTTTCTTTGTTTCCCAACGAATTCTTTTATTGTCATATACAAAAGTTTAGTCTAACTAGACAGACGGATGACATTCCAACTAGTAATTTAAATGCAGCTAGTACGACTGCCATCCTTCCTGCACACAGATTGCAGTCGGTGCGGTGTGCAGATGGCGTGCGGTTTTTCTTCTGCACTAGCACGGCCAGCGTCGACTTCAGCCGACTCGATAACCAATGATATCGCAGAAAATTGCAAAAATGGGTCACGTGTGCGACATTCTCTGCTGTATTGCTGCTAGTGCCAGAGTGCGGAGAGAGGTGACTTGAGCCCTCCTGGGCTTAGATTGACGGAACTTTGACGGTGACGATTCGATCCTTTGGTCATGGGTTTACTGACAACCTTACACGGCTCTCGCAACAGGGTCGAAACTTCGGGGAATAAAGAGGTAGGTATGTGTGTGTATAGGTACTCAATAACCGCGTTAAAAACCCGTTTTTAACGCGTTTATAATGTGTACAAAATTCGAAAATTTAATAAAGTATTTAACTGTGAACAACTCTACAAAAAAGAGATCAATGTCCTATTGATTACTTCTCTAAACTTTTCTTACTGATTTGGTAAGTATAATTTAGTCACCCAAGTCACGTATGAACGATTAGGTACAATTTATTAGATAAACACGTCGAATAGTCTGAGTACGTCAAGATCAAAGATAATATTTTTCTTACACTACCTACTATCTGATGCCGGCCGCTCTGCCTACGTTAAATAGGTACACCTACGTACCTACCTTCCTGATTCCCATTTCCCGCGGGAATATTGGAATAAATACTAGTAAGTTAGTATTCAGAAATAGCACAGCTCTATATAGGTGTATTAGGGAAAGAATTTTCTGAATTATTCAAAATATTCTGGTTTTTGTTTAAGTCTACCATTGTGTTTATTATGTATCATTGAAACATTAATGGTACCAAAGATTATTGTTATTGTGTACCATTGAACCGAAGACGATATACCAACTTATTTTGCCAAAAAGGAAAATCAATTGATTAGTACGATAGGTCGGTACGCGGTGAGGGTGACTTAGACCTGGAATATGTAAACAAGGCTCCTTAGCACCCCATACATTACATGCCCTATCACTTTAATAACTAATTATGTAGGTACTTAAGTACTTACTTACCTATAACACAAAAATTGTCCAAGCCCATAGTGATAGTCCATACACAAGCATATTTAATACAGTACGACTATAACATTACATAATGTAACTCAAGAACACAATAAGTAGGTACCTAATATATCACTATGTCAGGATTTCACACGCAAATTGAAAGTGTGTCGTCGTAAATCTGAAAAATTAATATTGCACGCATAGCGGAACAAATCATTCAGCTACCTACTTGAGTGAAAATGACTAGTTGATTTGTTGACACATCTTCAAAATGGCGCGAAAAATATGAAAAAACCCGGTCAAGTGCGTATCGAGCCACGCATAACGGTTCTCCTGAACTAACAAAGTTACACAATCCGTTATAGTTTTCCTTCAAAGTCCATTACAAGGACTACCATCATGAATTTTTTTAGGTTATTCACGCGAGCCGTTTAGAATTTAAAAGGAAGGAACGCCTTGTTATCGTAAAAACATGCTCTTCAAAATTAAATATCTTGGAAATGGAAACTTAAATCGAAAAATCTTCTTAGCAACCTCTCCTTACACGATGAAGTAGACACGAGAAAATAATAACAACCCCAAATAGAAATATTTTTCAAAATTTTATTTTAACCTTTTGTCAGCGTAGTAAATATACATATTCATGCAAAGTTTCATGTTTCTAGCACCAACCGTTTGGGAGGAAAGCAGAGGAAGGACGGACATACGAACAGACAGGTGAGACAGGACGAAACTATAAGGGTTCCGAGACTTTTACTCCGGAACCCTAAAAACCAGATAATTAACTGGGACCGACCAAATATTTTTTAGCACACGAAGTAGGTACGTACGTATTTCATTCGTTCGTAAAACTAAATCTATAACATTTAACCAGAGACATGTTAGATATCATTGCTTTAGACTCTATTACGCGGCTATTACACTAGCGACTGTTATGTACCATGTAAAATTTTCAATTTCGACACAGTATCTATGTACATACTTTGGGGTACCAACTGTTGCATCTAACCAGTGTTATTGACGACTGCAACGCGTCATTGCTTTGCTAAAAGATTCGTAGTATAAGTCCCTACCTAGATGACTTGTAATTTTTATGTTCGCCATCATACAATATTAATTAATTAATACAATATTAATTAATTAATTCGCCAAAATACAATCTTTCATAGCATCAACCTCTGTGCATTTAATTTCCGATATCACACCCCACCGGCCCATATAGCCCGAACATTTCGTCCTACAGAGCTGGATAGGTCTAATTATTAAGGATTAGCGTTATTAGACTTGGAATCTATCAAATACGGGAGTAATCGTCGTATATGTGAAGACCGGCCGGATTGATTAGAATGTGAAGGATTTCGTTGGATTGTATGGTGTTACATCTAGATTTGGTAATCTAAAGTTAACCTAACACTCTTATGTACAGGTATTATTTTTTATTAATCAACATAATTTATAAGGTTAGTAACTATATTTATTTCGTTGCACAAAACTACCTACTACATTGTGAATGACGCATCTATGCTGGTCGAGTTATATTATACAAAAAATATACAGTTAGCTGATAGCTACACTATTTCGATCGATTGATTAGTTTTTAGACAGCATTTTCATCAATCGCCTTATTTGTTAATTTGTTTAACTAATTGTGTACATGGAGTATGATGTACTTAATATTAGTGTAATACTGTAATAAAGTGGTGAAAGTGTTAGGTAGGTATAAATCATTAAAGGTAGCGTACCAACTGTGGTTATTATTCTGGCATTGGAACTGTATGTAGGTACAAACAGTTGCATAATATAATTGTCAGAGTCATTGTGTTAATGAGAACCACCTTAGCTATTAGTAAATTTTACAGGGCTAATATTTAATTGTATGGCAGTCACAATACATTACTGATCCATTTTAATGTTCCTTAAAGTTTCTGTTTCATGAGCGCTTTCATACACACTGTGTGTGTCAATATACATCGACGGTGGAAAGGCAAAACAAAAGAAATGCTACTTTGGTCGAAAATGAGTTTTATAAACAGTTGGATAGAGTTTTGAATTCTCTATCGATCTGTCTAGGTTAGAAGTCAATCGGAAGCACTTTATGGCGTTTCATTTAAAGTACAAATTTTAAAAATACCCTCCCTTTAAACGACCGTTTTATGATATATTTTTTTAACAATGTCAATAAATTAATTTTAACATATTGTAAGTGACTTTTAAGTTAATGACCTAAATCACCTATAAAAGTGGTGTACATTTGACACAGATTGACTATTTCTTAATCCGGGGGAGTAGGTTGGTCTGTGTCAGGGACTGCAAGGTGCTGCCGGGAGAAGGGGTAGTGATGCAACATAATCTGTTAGTAATGGACTTAAAGACCAAAGTAGTCTCACAAAAGGCAAAAAACGCCCCCCTCCTCGAATTAAGTGGTGGTTGATAGAGAAGAAAGAATATGCAAGTAAGTTTAAAGAACGAGTGTGGAATAAAATGATAGAAATGAGAGATATGGTGGATAAATCAGTGAATGAATGTTGGAATGAAATGGCGAGTTGCATCAGGAAAGTAGCAAAAGAAGTGTTTGGAGAAACGAAAGGTAAAGGTGTACTTGATAAGGATACATAGTGGTGGACAGAGATGTAAAAACGGTGCCTAATTAAAGAAAAAAAGAATGCTTTTAAGGAATGGCAGAAAGAAAAAGGGAATGAAAGTGAAAGAGAAGAAAAAAAGGAATGGAGCAAAAAGGCGAAAAAAGCGGTAGCAATAGCTAAATCTCAGGCCCAAGAGCAACTATACAATGCTCTTGATGGAACTAAGGGCCAAAAAGAAATCTACCGCTTAGCGACAAAACTAAGCTAAGACGCTTGGCTAAGACAGAGATGATAGAACGAAGGACGTAAGACATGTAAGATGTATAAAAGATGAAAAGGGTACGATTTTAATAATAGAAGATGAAGTAAGAAATCGATGGAAGGTGTATATTGAAAAACTTATGAATGAAGAGAATGCATGGAGTGGAAATTTAGAAGAGAGACGTGTGAATGTAGGTTTAGTGAAGGAGATTAATAGAGATGAAATAAGAAAAGTGGTACGAAATATGAAGAATGGGAAAGCCGTAGGGCCCGACGGTATTCCAGTGGAAGCGTGAAAGATATTGGAAGAAGATGGATATGCGTGGCTGACCTTATTCTTCAATAAGTTGTTGTATGAAGTGACGTTCCCCGAAGAATGGTGCAATAGTTGTCTAGTGCCCATTTTAAAAAATAAGGGTGAAGTGCAAGACTGCGGCAACTATCGAGGAATTAAGCTCATGTCACACAGTATGAAAGTTTGGGAGAAAGTGATAGAGAAACGAGTGCGAGAGGAAAGCGAGATTACCCAAAACCAGTTCGGGTTTATGCCTGTTCGCGGGACTACAGACGCCATATTTGCACTCCGCCAGTTGTGTGAAAAATATAGGCGTGCACATAAAATTTTGCACATGGTGTTTGTAGATCTCGACAAGGCATACGAACGGTTTTGTGGTGGGCCTTGAAAGAGAAAGGGGTGCCTGGGAAGTATATAGAGTTAATCTGTGCGATGTATTGTCGATCGAAAACCTACATACGAACTGCTGCTGGCAACACCGACGAGTTCAGTGTGGCGGTAGGCTTGCATCAGGGCTCGGCGCTAAGCCCATATCTCTTCCTGTTGATAATGGATGCTTTGACATCGGAGATACAGGAAGAGACCCCCTGGTGTATGCTATTTGCCGATCACATTGTACTCGTCGGTGAAGACGGGTCTGGGGTACAGAGTAGATTGGAAAAATGAGAGTGTAAACTGGAGAGTGTAGACTTGAAAATCAGCAGAACCAAAACTAAGTACATGTTCTCTGATTTCGGCGATCTCTCCAGTTCTACACCCATGGTGTTAGACGGCGCACCAGTTTGCTCCAGTTTCCGGTATCTCGGCTCTCTTATCCAGGATGATGGAGAAATCGATCGTACAGTGAAGCACAGAATTGACGCAGGTTGGATGAAATGGCGGCAGGGCAAAGTCACTATATGTGACCCCCAATTTCCTCCGTAACTTAATGGGGGAATTTACAAGACTGTCGTCAGACCTGCCGTCCTGTATGGACTTTAATGTTTGGCCGTAATGACGGATGAAAGACAATTGCATGTAGCGGAGATGCGAATGTTAAGATGGATGTGTGGTGTGACAAGAATGGATAGGGTAAGAGGAACGACTATATTAGAGGAAGTTTTAAAGTTACACCAGTGAATGAAAAATTGAGAAGCAAGCGGCTGTCATGGTATGGACATGTTATGAGAAGAGAGGAAAGCAATGTCGTTAGAAAGGTGCAAAGTATGACTGTAGAGGGTTTAAGAAGTAGAGTTAGGCCAAAGAAAAGATGGATGGAATGTGTGAAGGAGGATATGACAAGGAGAGGAGTGACTGAAGAGATGACGTCTGACAGGAATGTGTGGAGGAGAAAGACTTGTTGCGCCAACCCCAAATAATTGGGATAAGGGCAGGTAGATGATGATGACCGAACCTATTTTTCTACAAAGATCCCATATCATGCAATTTACCCTTTCAAATTAATTTATAATTTGGTCTTTCAATGCTTTTCCCCCGATAAGTTATGTCTTAACGTGTCGTAACACGTATTGTTTCTCGAAAGTAAAGTACCAGTCATGGCGTTTCAGTTGTTATTCCCTTCCTACTTTTTAATAAGAACGTCGTATCAGTTACTACTGATTAATTAATTGAGTAATCATTTACTGAGTAATAAATAAGGCTATAAGTCCTTTAATTAATAAGTAAACTGACACAATCTTCAACAAATCTTCAACAATTTCATGAAAGAGATATCTATCGAAATAAACAAGATCAATTACTTACCTAAATCCGTTTCCCTTAATTTTCATAATCGCAAAGGATCAATAAATTATTTTAGCGATCTAAAAATATAACAGACATCGTACATAAAAGTATCTTTCTTTTCATCGAAGTGAATTGAAGCATTTATCCTTCTATGTTTTTAATTTGGTTTGGTATTTAAAATAATTTTTCCCTCCTATTTTTACGGAGCTATGGTGAATGAATTAATTTGTCCTTTCAAGTTTCTTTTCTTGAAGGCCTATGAAGTGTTTTTCCCTGCTTACTCAAAATGTCATATACATGAAACGCCACGTTTTTCTTAATTGATAACTTTCATTAATTTATATTAAATACAAAATGTACAGCACAAAAAACTGAATCTACTGACAAAATTTGAAAAAAAATCCATTAATAAACAAAGAATTATGATCATTTTTGTTAAAATTTAAACTTTAAACAGCTCTGCTGAACAATTGGCCAAATGGCGTTTCATTCGTTTCTCCTTTCCCCGTCGACATTATACGCCAGTTAGATAGGTCATTAATGAAATAACTGTAATTATATACCTAAGTACATAAAGGACTTTACTATAGATAGGTATCTTACAGGCAAGCTTTAGAAGGAGACTGGTTAGTATTATTTTGCTGTGGTACCACTTTATGCCAGATTTAATAGGGCAACAATTTATGTGCAAATCGAAACACCAATATGAATAATACATTATCTATCATCTTATCGACATGGATGTTAGATAATTACGATACTTTCATCACTGAAATATCTTAACTTGGGCACAGAATAAGGAATAGTAGACTCTAGCTTGGGTAGGTACTAAATTGTAAAAAAATAAACATTTTAAATCCGTTTCCACCAGTGCTATGCTATATGGACACAGACACATATCACGCCTATATCCCGAAGGGGTAGGCAGAGGTGCATTACACACCCACAATTTGCCAGTATTTTTAGTCCCACGTAATAGGGGCAAGCCTATTGCCGCCACCGGGCACACAAATAATGGGTTATGTCCAAAATGGCCGAATGAATTTAATAAAAAGTAGCAGCTTTAATGTAATTTAATAAAAAATTGAAACCCGTTGCCTTGCGATGAAATGTTGATGAAAGGCTACAAAATCTTACGTGCTAGCCGCTATGGCACAGCCAATTAAAGTCCTGGGCGTCTTGGACAATACATGGACACATGAATATGATTATTGATTGGTTTGGTGGATTACAACGTAGCTTAACATATCCTCTTTTTTTTTTTTTTTAGTTCTGCGACCAAGCCCGCGGCCGCTTTAACGTCCGTTGCCGGGCGTCTCTGGTTACAAGCAGAAGCAGAACGTATTTCCAGTGGCGCCCGGCTAACATATCCTCTGATGTAACTGCACTGATTAACGTACCATTCTAAGGGTGCAGGAATCTTTCAAATCGGTCAAGTAATTTTTGAGCGGTATTCTTTACAAACATACAAAATCTCTCTTATTAATACAATGACTAGAAGACGCCTGCGGCTTCGCCCGCTTGACAAATCATATACACAAAAACATTCCTCGAGAACCATTCTATCCATAGGTAGTTCCGCGACCAAGGCCGCGGCCGCTCTAACGTCCGTTGCCGGGCGTCTCTGGTTACAAGCAGAACGTATTTCTAGTGGCGCCCGGCTTTCCAGTGGCGCCCGGCTAACATATCCTCTGATGTAACTGCACTGATTAACGTACCATTCTAAGGGTGCAGGAATCTTTCAAATCGGTCAAGTAATTTTTGAGCGGTATTCTTTACAAACATACAAAATCTCTCTTATTAATACAATGACTAGAAGACGCCCGCGGCTTCGCCCGCTTGACAAATCATATACACAAAAACATTCCTCGAGAACCATTCTATCCATAGGTAAAAACTGCATCAAAATCCGTTGCGTAGTTTTAAAGGTTTAAGCATACATTCGGAACCGGCGACTTTGTTTTATAATACGAGTATGTAGTGATTAGTATGAGTAGATGCGTATTAATCGTAAGCGGGATCCATCTGTGGTAGGTATTAAATTGATGTAATGATATTGTATCATGAAGGAACAGTTGTTTCATTCCAATATACTCTTATTCATATTCACTACTTAACCCTTTAATTGCTTAGAGCAAAGAAATACGAGGGCTTTAAGTACCCCAGTCCCCATCGCATGTTAAAAATTGGGTTATCCTATTATTACTCGTATTATAATAAACGATAAGTTCGTCTGGATAGATGTATGTCCCTCTTTCACGCGAAAACTACTGTAGGGGTTTTAAGGAAACTTTACAATATTAATAGCGCACTCATCAGAATAATACACTACTTTTCATTCCGGTCAGAATACATTACCTACAGCCACTGAGCAGGAATTGAGAACCAGAAAGCTGTTTAGCTTATAGGTAGGTACAGTAGTAGGGTAAGTATATATACCTATTTCTCTGAAGGGGCAGGCAGAGGCGTATTACACACCTACAATTTGCCAGCATTTTCGGTCCCACGTAATAGGGGGCAAACCTATTGCCGTCACCGGACACACATATAATGGGTTATGTCCAAAATGGCCGAATGAATTTAATAAAAAGTAGCAGCTAAATAGTAATTTTGAAAAAAAATTGAAACCCGTTGCCTTGCGATGAAATGCTGATTCAAGACAACAAAATCTTACGTGCCAGCCGCTGTGGCACAGCCAATTAAAGTCCTGGGTGTCTCGGGTAGGTATATCATTAATCTAATTATTAAGTTCACACAGAAATGAGAATTCTTAGTGATCGTATTTCGCGATTACTTAGTACACGATAATAATTTGCTTAGTTTTAGTTTCTCAAATGAATATAGATTTTTGTGTTGAATGCAGTTGTTGCCACGGAGATAAACAATTGTATAGTCACGAGAGATTTGCAGCATGTCGACAGACACGCTAGTGGCTTATTATAAGTAAAGTGGTACATTTCTTTAGAAAACGATACTTATTAAGTTAATTTGACACTATTTCAGTAACGTTTGCAATAATTATTGATCAGGGGTTCTTATTTTCTCGATATGAAGTTGCTAATTCTTCTTGTTTTAAAAACGTGGCTACATCGATATTCATCGATGATTTCGCCAATGTCAAGGTAATGCTTGATTTTTCCCGCGCAGAAGAACTAGTTATTCTGAATTAGTTCGCGGTGTGGGACAAGGAAACGTTGTTCGGTAATTGAGCGTTTGGGCCTGGATTTTTGCCCAGCGTCAGAGGTAACCTAAGGCAACCTGCCACGCGCTCCGCCAAAACCCAAGTCCAAGTTGCTAGGTAAATGAATTTGAATTTTAAGAATGTCTACATGGTAATGGCAGGCACCTATTGTATTGCTCGTATAGTACAGATAGGTATGTACTCTGTACTTACGGACGAGTACGGCGGAGTCTAGCCTGATGTGAACAGTCGCGTCACGCTAGACTCCGCCTGGAAAATGGCTTTTTTATTCTCGATTTCTTTTTAATGGTAATCGATAAGTCCAGGGTATTTTATTTAAGTAATATAAATTTCGTCATTACTGCCATCTAGTTATAATAGTTTTTGTAATCTAAAATTAAGTGACATCTATCAATTATTTCGTACAACTTTCTTCTAGTAAGTACACTATGCTAGTGGTTTCATGAAATGTCAACAGATGGCGTTATTGGCTGTTATTCACATGTGTTGAATGTACAGTAGATTGTTTTGGTTACAACAGCCGTTTAATTGATAAACTACTCTCCTCGCTCTGTGACAATTCATAAGTTCATCGTATTATCTTGTCAAATTATAAGATAAGTTAGTTATCACAAGCCGCTTCATGTTAGTAGTGACTATACTGCGTAAAGGGTAAGAACTTTGTGATATATTTTAAGTTTTCTGTAGCGTATCATATTAAAATCTGAAGTAGGTAGGTACGTGTTCAACTAGCTATGTAAAAATGTGAAATTGTAGTCTTTTACCTACTGATGTTTTTTTGCGTTTCTTATTATTTTAACGTTAAGTTGGGAATTTTTTATCACTTTATTGTTGCTGTTAGGATATTTTTATCACTAGGGACTCAGATTAGAAAATAAACTTTTCTAAAATTAAATATTCTGAGACTAGGGAGTTTGCTTATTTATTCCATACGTTTAGCCCATTGATCCATTATTTCTTAAGTTATTAAATTTTTTGTTATATATTCCTACTTACTAAAAAAATAGTACTAAGAAATAGTTTTTCTGGGTCCCAATTCCCAGGGGCCATCCCGGCCCCGGGATGAAAAGTAGCGCAAATTATTTAATTATAACTTACTTATAAGTATAACATCAGCATTCTGCCAGTGTGTCGCGTTCGCGTTATAATCACTCTAGCAATTTTAGAAATTAGTCGGACGAAACGGCAGGGAGATATAAAAATTAAAATTGTTACAATTTTTACGTTAGACAGTTTCCCCGCTTAAATAAAGTTAAAAAAGGCTAACATTATGTTTAACGGTCCACCGCTAGAGGGCAGGACTTAATTTTATTCGACTTCATTTTCGATTCTGAGTCGATTGGCATGATTTTCGAAGTCCGCCAAGGTCAATCAAAAAGTTACTAAAATTTCCGATAGATGGCGTTGCTAAAAACGCATTTTCGATTGCATTTCGATTGCATTAACGATGGCGTTACCTTTTTAGTAAGTACTTGTCTTCCGTTTCCAAATATTTCGTCGCACTATAGTAGAGAGTGCGCATGCGTCAACAAGTTTCACCAAGAAATTGCTATTTAAGGCGGTAGTCATCGACGGCTAAACAGTCAGCAGGTATAAATGTTACTTATTATTCCAGGTTAGGTTAGTTTTTTTTATTTGACCTTGGCGGACCTTGAAGGTCATGCCAATCGACTTTACTCGTCGAGTAGAGAGTAAAGAGAGGTTAGGTTAGGTGGTCAAATTTTTTCTTTAAACAATATGGGTAGGTTAGGTTATGTTAAAACTGTGACCCCCTACGCACGAGCCGAGCGAGCGAAGCGAGCGGTGCTTCAGCAGCGGTCGGCGAGTCCCAGAAACGACTTGCATTAATGCGAATTTTTTTTTGGGTAGTGAACATTTCAAATATTGGATAGAAACAGGCGTTACTTGGCGAAAATCCACAACAACACAACGATGGTAAGTAAAATGTTTTAAGAAAAAACTTTTTAAATTTATAATAGCATTAATTTTTCGCAGAATTAAAAAGACAACAAAACGTCGACAATTGTTTCGCCTCTAAACGAGGCATTATCAAGACTGTCTCAGAGAGAACAGCAAGTGAACATTTGTCAAATTCCTTTCGGAGGTTAGGTTAGGTTTTCTTTTTTGACCTTGGCGGACTTTGAAAGTCATGCCAATCGACTTTACTCGTCGAGTAGTGTCGAAATATAAATAGTATCGCCCTCTAGTGGTGGACCGCTATAACGAATGTCTACCTAAAAAAAAAGATAGATTTTGAAAATTATTATTATCTTTTTTTAATATTGATATAATCTTCTATTCATCATACGTAATTCAAACTAGGTAAAGACACCTACTTACCTATTTTTTGATGTCCAGTCGATAATGATCAAACAAATGGATAATTTTTCATTTAAGTAACACAAATTTAATGGGTACTTATTCGGCTCTTTTGTTATATTCGGCCGAATATCAACTACTATTCGGCCGAATACCGAATACATAAGTAATAAACCTTTTGTTGCAGTATCAAAATGACGAAAGTGCCTCCATGTCCTAAGAAAGCTCTGCTGAGATCCGAGATATCGGCGCGCATTGCCTCCCTCACCTCGGAGGAAAAAAAACGACAGTCACAGATTGTCTTTGAAAAGGTAAATATTAACTATAGGTAATTTTTTTTAAATTCCGCGGACCAAGTACTACTAACTACGTCCATTGCCGGGCATCTCTGGTACGCACCATAACTACGTAGGTCTGCGATAATCCCATATTTTTTGCTATTTTTTCGGAGAAAATTGGAATAATCTTTAGTCCAATTTCCCTAGTAAGTAACACACTTATGCACTATGCACTCTACAGTTTTTTACTTCTATTATACCTACACCAACTTTGCTATTATGGTTGGTTTGCGATGAGAAAATAGTGACTCATACTTATCACTCTCATCAGTTAAGGTAGCATTCGGTTCCTAGAGACCACGACGAGCGACCGTCTAATGTGTTCCCACGAGAACACATTATAGAGTTATAAAATAGCCTTTGTGCTATTTCAACTAGGTAACTACTTCAACGCCTTACCAAAAGTTTAGAAATATTGAAGCAGCCTTTAGAGCTTTCCTATACGAGTAACATACAAAATTTTACCTTAATAACAATTATGTTTGATTAGTTCAGCCGAATCACAGTTAGACGGGAAAGCCAACCCCAACTAAGTTGGGAAAAAGCTCGGTGAATGATGAACTAGGTATGCAATACATTCTGCTGTTGCAATCATTGAGCTGAGTTTGTCGATCCGGGTCGAACTCCTAAACGACTGGACCGATCTTTATGAAGATATATGCACTCACGGGGATGGTCACTATGACTGTGCCAAATTTGAAAAAATTCGGGTCAGTCGTTTAGGAGGCGTTCGATCACGAACGAAATACACGAGTCACCTAAGAAAGAGCTTCGTAAACTCAGCTCAATAATTATATTTGACAGACAGACATTCATCACGCATATGTTGGCAGAGATGCATTACACACCCATATTTTGCCAGAAATTTTGTTAGTCCCACAGTAGTAATAAGAGGCAAACCCTAATAATATTTGTGTGTAATAATTTTTATATTACAGTTAATCACTCACCCTTTGTACAAATCGGCCAATCGTATATCATTATACATGAGTACCGACCAAGAAATAGACACAGCTCCTATAATTAGCCATATCAAGGCCCGTGGGGCTTCGGCCTTCGTGCCGCAGTATGCTGGAGGTATCATGAAGATGTTGAAGCTCGAAAACGATGACGAGAAGAACATGCCTTTGACTAGACATGGGATTGCGCAGCATTCGAAGGAGCAAGTCAGAGAAAACGCTGTTGAATCAGGTAAATGATAGAATAGTTTGGTTTATACGCACACCAAATTACCAGTTCTTGTTTCGGTACCAGATCACCAAATATTTTAGTTTTATTGAAACAACTTCGTTTTCTTCACTGAAATAAACCTTGGCTTCTTGTTACTGTAGTTAGGCCACGCCTAAGCTGCTAACATGATAATTTTATACGCAAAGTAACATGGTTTCATTTCAACACCGCGGCACCGTAATTCAAGGTTTCTGTATCTATAGTTTATTTATGTATTATAAATTGAAATTGAAACGAAAATTTTCTGATTTCAGGTGGTCTAGACTTAGTCATCGCCCCTGGGGTGGCGTTCTCCAAAACGGGTGAGAGATGTGGCCACGGAGGTGGATATTATGACAAATTCCTTGCAAACGTTCGGAGTGACCCTGCAATCGCACCAAAGGTTAGCATTTAAGCTATATTCCATATTTGTTAGAGCACAGTAATTTAATCAGAAGGTGCTAATGTGAAGAAATAAAGAAAGGTCGTTTAAATCGTTATTAAAGTAAGTAAAGGGAGTACTATTAAACTCCTTAGCGATCTTCACAGATAGACTAAGATCAACTCTGAATAACGTATTCCTAGTTGATTCCTAGGCCTTGTTTCACCAAATCGGATGTCAGAAAAAGTAATCGGCTAACATAATTATAAGTTATTCCACACGGATGACGCTATGGGCATCGGCTAGTATTCAATATAACGGCAAATCTATATAGAAACGAGTGGCCGTGAGTTTTATTGCCAGGTTCTTTCTCTCAGGCTCTACATATATTATTGTTTTGCGAATCTGGCGGTAAATGTAGCTTTAGAAGCTATTTTGCTATTTTGCTTTTTTGACTTTAGTACTAAGTACCTTGTAATTGTAACCTAATTTAATAAACGTATATTTCATTTCATTTAATTTATAGATTACTAATAGATTTTAACATCCAATTTTCAGGTGATTGCTGTAGCGTTTAAATGTCAGGTGGTCGACGAAGTGCCGACAAATGACCAAGATCAAAGTATTGATGCAGTTATTTTCGCTGAATGAAAAAGTGACTTTGCCATTTCGGCTCAGACGACCAACAAATCGTTTCTCTTTCTCTATCTTTTAAAATGTATATTCCAGTTAACATTCCATCATATTTGTGTTTTAACTGTCCTTTTCGCAAAAATGTACCGATTCACACCTACATTACCACATAGGCGTATTTTATAAGTGACGTGATTAAAGTCAATGTATATATTCCGACTATAGTCTATTCACGTTTGAAAATAGTGACTCATCGTTGTCACTTACATTGCCGTTGTATCTACAGTACTTACTAATGAAGGAGTCACTATTTTTTTAACGCGAATAGGCTATACAAGACTATAATAGAATTGATTAATTTTGAGACACTTCATTACAGAGTGCATGAGACCGCTCGCACATAGGATGCTCCCGTGTTTAATAACTAGACTGCATTTATTACTATATTTTATACTTATTTTACCAAAGAATATCATAAACAAAAAAGAATGTATCCAAAAATGTTTAATGATTTATTTAGACTTAAAATATTTTGTGCTATATGCAACGTGTGGTCTGATTATTTTACAAAAAAAATATTAAGAATAAAAGGAAAATTTAAAAAAAATGTTGTAATTTTAAATTTGTTTATTTACCTAAAATTGTTCCATGGCAGATATAGAACTATTATTTGTTCATTGGTTAGTAAATACAGTTAATATTATGTAAGGCAAGATAAATATTTTTATTTATTTAGATTCCACCTTTCCTACAAAATCCTATTATTCTCCTGTAAAAGGAATGTCACTGGGTTATAGCTATGATTATTTTTAGGGTTTGCACTAATATACAAAACGAATTCTTATTCAGAGTGAATAAGAAGGAGAAGAAGAAGAAGGATGTAGGTAATAAATAGGTACCGTAATATTAAAACATTTGTAGGTAATAGGATGTACAGTCAGCTTCAGAGAAAAGGAACCCCCCTTGATAATGACATGAAAGCATTAAAGTTTTTTGAATCATTGTGTATATGGCATGTTGGTCTAGTGGTTATGACCACTGCTTTGTGGACACGGCAACCGAGGTTCAAATTCTCGGACACTAGTTCTTTTTTTATTCATATAATTATTATTTTATTTTCTTAAGCACTTTTTGTTAATTAATATTTAAGGAATCAAATTTTATAGTAGGTATGAGGTTTGTAATAAAAGATAGGCTTATTGCATAAACAATATTAATTTATTTCTCGAATTACATTTCTAGGTTTTTTTCTTTCCTCTTTCCATTCCTGGTTGAGTATACAGTTTTTCTATCTGAGTTAAATTGGGGTTACTTATTTTTAAATTTTACCTGACCTAAATTTATTGACAAAATACTATACCCTAAGTGAAGTATAAAATGTTTACTTAATATACTGAATATCGCCGCGTCACATGACTCACGAATGACGTCACGTGATGCGATCGTTCGCTGAGCTGCGAACGAGCGAGTAGCTTCATATGCCTTTTTTTTTGCATGTTCATATTAATTTGTAATTTTCTGATATTTTTCGTCTTTCGGTTCAATTGTATACCAAGATACAATTTACTCACAAACAATACTACATTAATTTATGTGCTGTTTGAGGATACGAACTCGCATCTCCAGCGCCAGCCGATTACCTAGGCCGTGCCTTATACCACTAGGCTATCGGTTCACTTGATAATAATGGCGAAAATATGAATAGCATTACTCCTTTTATCGAACAAAGTTGATTACGGTGTATTTTTCTAGACCTTAAGGTGTAAATTTCAACTTCCACCATATGTGATAATAATAACTGCTCAATAGACTAAAAGATAAGGTTGAAATTAGTATAGATTTCTCGTTTAGTTCAATAGATTACGCTTGATACAGCTTGTTGCACTACCGTCATGTTTTACTTCAAAAACTTATCTGCTGTATGAGCTGCGGCTATATATTTGGCTATATATTATAATATCTGTGACAGCGCACTAAGGTTGCAATTAGAATACTTCTTTCCCTTATTTACTAAACTGTGATTGAAGGTAACTTTATAATTTGTGGTAATTTGCATTGGTGTTAATCCTCCTCGTAATATTATTCAATTTATTAAGTTTTTGATCAGTTTTTTGAGTAAATTGAAAGTATGGTTCGATTAACAACATTTTTGGAAGTTAAAATTATTGTTCTCTGGGAGCAAGAACAAAGCATAAAGAAAATAGCACGAGATATGGGCATAACGGTAAGAGTTACGATAAAAATATATTATATACCTATTTATTGCTTAATCATGCTACATTTTCATTTACAAGTTAGTTTTTTGGAATTTCTTTTATTTATTATCATTTTCATTACAGAGAAATACAGTGCGTAGATGGATTCGAAGGTATCAAGCGACGGGTGATATAAAATGTGAACGCCGAGGAAAAATTTTATGGAGAAGAAGTGGCCAACGGTTCAACCCTAAAAACGTATTAGACTTGAGAACAAGCGGGCGGTTAACATTAGGTAAGTAAATGATTATATTCTTTAACATAAAATAAAATAATAATAACATAAAACTAATTCATACATATATCAATATATTTATATATAAATATATATATATATATATATATATATATAATTATATATTTCTAATTATTATTGCTGCTGACATTGATTTACATATTGCAACAGATTTGAAAAGGTTTATTATTTTAGGTTACTGGGGATGGATGTCTTCAATGGGCCCAGGCGAGCTAGTGGAAATAGGTGGCCGCATGAACAGTGAGCGATACCTTGAAGTGTTGAATGACGTAATGCTGCCTTCAGTGCGGGTCGCATATCCAGAAGGACAAATTTACCTGGTTCAGGATAACTCTTCAGTGCATCGGTCCCGAATTGTGCAAGACTGGCTAAATGCACAAGAAGATATAACTGTGTTTGAGTGGCCGGCTAAAAGCCCGGATCTTAACCCTATAGAAAACTTATGGGGTCAGATGGTTTTAAACTGGGACTCAAGTGAAATAAAGTAAAAAAAAAAATTGGGTGAAGAGAGAACTTGGGAAGTAATGCGAAATAGTGCCGCATGTTTTAATATGGTGTCGGGGATGAAAAGTCGTCTTCAAGAAGTGATAGACAGTGAGGGCCATCCTCTCCGTTATTAATGCAGTTTATCGATTCTTACCCAGGACAAATCTTTGTGTGCTGAACACGATTATAATTAGTAATTGATCTAAAAAAAATATTTAAAATAAGTATTATATCCGTTGTCTAGTATCCGTATCACATTAAGGTGCTTATTTTAGGCTAGAGGACGCTGTGTATAAAGTGTCCTAACATTCATAATAATAATATTATATTATTAATACCTAATCCCATTACAAGTTTTTGTTTACAAGTTTAGTAATCTTCTAATGTGTTAACGATGTACCATCTGACCTCGCATATTTTTCTAATGTTGTGTTAAAAGGGTTACCTACTTATCAGAAAATGTGATCAAAGAGGAAGATGTATATTGCTATACTGTTATAGTTTAGCATGTTGGTTCTTTCTTTGTGATTCACAGGAACAAATAACATTTCATCTTTCAACCATTCTTTTATATTCAAAGATTATACAGAGTGTAAAAAATTAATGTTTGCAACTTTAAATAAATAAGTAAATAAATATTGTAGTTATGTTTCTAGAATTATCTAATATTAAGTAAACATTTTATACTTCACTTAGGGTATTGTATTTTGTCAATAAATTTAGGTCAGGTAAAATTTAAAAATAAGTAACCCCAATTTAACTCAGATAGAAAAACTGTATACTCAACCAGGAATGGAAAGAGGAAAGAAAAAAACCTAGAAATGTAATTCGAGAAATAAATTAATATTGTTTATGCAATAAACCTATCTTTTCTTACAAACCTCATACCTACTATAAAATTTGATTCCTTAAATATTAATTAACAAAAAGTGCTTAGGAAAATAAAATAATAATTATATGAATAAAAAAAGAACTTGTGTCCGAGAATTTGAACCTCGGTTGCAGTGGTCATAACCACTAGACCAACATGCCATATACACAATGATTCAAAAAACTTTAATGCTTTCATGTCATTATCAAGGGGGTTCCTTTTCTCTGAAGCTGACTGTAGTACCTGCTCAGTAAGAAAACTTGGTGGCGGCTTGCAGCAACTGTGAGGCGTGGTACGAAGACACGCGGCTGCCCAGCCGCAATACCAGGAGTCCATTGATGTGTGCTGTTTGTCATACTATACGGAATTCGCTGCACATGGTCTATGTTCACCTCTAATTTAAGGAAGTACCTACGTTCTTGACAACCCTTTTAACCGACTTAAAAAAGGAGGAGATTTTTAATCGACCTTCTTTCGAATCTGAACCGATTTTGAAAAATTTTTTTTAATCGAAAAATTGGTAAAGTAGCTATTTTCCGTGTCTCCATTTCAATTTGGTCCCATTCCGATAATTTGAAGTTGATTTTTAATAGACACAAGACAATATTGTAGGTATATTGCGGTTTAACAAAGAAGTTTAATCAAATATTTACAATAAGAATTACAATATACTCGTACCTACATAATTATAGACTAAAAATATTTACATTACAAAATATCGTTTAACAAATCCTCCGCGTCATTGCCGACTGGGAAGGTTCCCAGAATGCTGGCTGTGTTGCCACGTTGGATGGCGATACTTATTCAAAGAAGTTGACTGACGCTTAAAATATATTTATTAGCAATTATATCGTGATTCAAGTTACTGTTGTAAAGTTGCATAGTTTTAACTTTTAACAAATGTCAATGATACAATAAATTGTTGTAACTTAGCTAACTTAAGCTTGCTTAAACTTAGATTTTATAATTATAACTTAAACACCTTAACTTACTTAACATTATAGATAAAGTAACTTTTAAGTACATTTAACATTAAATCTATTTATGAACATTTATCACAATAAACTTTCATGAGCTGTATTCAATAAATACAATAGTCAGATAAGTTCTTTTGATACCTGCGCGTCGATAGAAATGAGGAGCAAAAAACATGAATCTATACTAGAACTTATATCACTAAATCTAACCTGTACAGTTTAAGCATCAGTAGACAGTCAAGTTATTGCATTTCATGGGAATTAACTTTTGAACCTTGACTGTACCTACACGGAATCAATGCACGCGTTGACGCGTTTTATTCTTGAAGCTTATTTAGCGACTAGACGTCGAGACATCGTTGTAGTTTAACAAAGTATCTTGCAGTTTAACAAAGGAGTTGACTCACTATTAGTATTTATTAAGTCCAAAAATATTTATTTAAATATTTATTTTATAGTTTATCGAATTTGTTACGCTCGAGCATCGAAATCCACAAGATTAGATTAGATTAAAGGCAAACTCATCCTTCACATGCGACGTACAACACGCATTATAACATCTGAACCGGATCTCGCCTATACAATTTGTATGGTAACGAACACACTGGTCATTCACCACGCTGTCTCACGCGTCACCGCGCCAGACTCGCGTGTCCCCATACTATCCCACGCGTACGACGCTGTCACACACGTTTAAAGTGTCATAGCGCGTAGATAACGTAAACGTCAGACGTAGGACCAGTGTGTCGCTGTCTCCCACGTCGCGTGGCATACGTCGTATGTGAAGGACCAGTGTGTTTCAAGCTTTAACGAACTACGTCTGTAATACTTAGCTAATATATTTACAAATATCTACTTATAGATTGAATTCCACTATCAAATTATTAATTTACATATTTACTAGAAACTTAATATTAAATAGCTATTTTTTGTAATATAAAGCCAACTTATTTGTTACTCTGTACATACCTATGAAAGATGCATGTTTGGCTTACATCCGTGCACTAAAGTCTAGTTCGCATTAGGCTAGTAATTTAGAAGAGTAGCGAGTAATTTAGTAGCTAAATATGTTCGAACTACAAAAATTTAGTCGAGTAATTTAGTAAATGATTTAGTCGAGTCAATCCATTTTACTCTATTTTTTCGGGCGAGTAGTGCCTCCCACCACCCATCCGTGCTCACTGGTTCACCGGCTAAACAAGTCCGAACCTGTTGATTAGTCGAGTTCATAGTGGCCGCCACCACTCACTTGTGTACTGTACTAAACCGTAATGCGAACGATTTCTGTGTAGAAGCGAGTAGTTTAGCCACTAAATTAGACGCTACTCTACTAAATTACTAAAGCAGTGCGAACAAGGCTTAATAGTTTTTAGACTTTCGCGTTCTAAATGCATTTTAATAGTAAAATCTTCGGGACAGTCAGCCTGTGACCACGGCCCGATGTAACTCTTTCGAAATGTCAGATATAAGGTAATTTACGCGTTAAAGTCTCGATAACTGGTCTATTAAAATCCGTGCACTATTTATAATAATTCAGCTCTTAGAAGACATTTTGTCTTCTTTGGAATAAAGAGCTGAAGAAAATATTTTAGTAGGTAGCTACCAACCTACCTACTTGTATCTACTGATATTGAGTAGGTAAAAGAAAGAAACCTAAGTTGGGTCGTATCAAAAGGGGTGGGAGAGAAGATAACAGTTGCGGTTACTCCACCGACAAGAGCAGGGTCTTAAATAAGAGAGAGATATTGATATTATCAATCATTCACCGAACCTTTTTCCACTCTAACTGTGATTCGGGTGAACTTCGATATTTTCCGTGAAGCGACTGCCATCTGACCTTCACAACCCATGGGCGATCTTAAAGTTCTATAGTTAGACCGGTTGGATTTTTGATTAAGGGCTCCAACTACCCCTAACTACTGCCATAGATGTTCGTATGACAAACGCGACCGAAGGACGGAGAGGTCTCGGTGTCTTAAGAAATGGTCACCCATCCCAAGACTGGTCTGACTTGATGTTGCTTAACCTTTGCAACGTGTTAACATTGTCGGTTACCACTAGACCGCGTATAAGTACTTATTTGTAACTTCTAGAAACACCATTGTAAGTTCGGTGATGGTTTGAGGACCTTAATCGTAGACAGAAATGTTATTTTGTAAAATCACTGTATATTACATATATACTACAATCTTTATTTCAAAATTTTTATAATCTAGAAATAGTAAAATGACTATAAACACTAGTAGAAAATATTTACACAATTTGTAAAATTATAACTTAAAGATTATTTTCGATAATGGAATCAAATCGTTTAACTAACAAATAATTAAAACATACCTACTTATAATTAGAATTCGATGATTTTCTATAGATTTAAATAGTTAAACTTAACGAGTACTGAATTGGCAGTTGTATTTACAGTTACATGGACGGTTAGTTTTACGAAATGGTTTTACTCTGGATTTTAAGAATTTAAAACCATTTTACCCTCTTATTATTCATTATAAGCCAATTGGCTTCTTATTCACATTTTATTATTTTTTGCTTTAATATTTTATTAGATACAGCACCGATTGTAGACATCCCTTCTTGTTTGTTAATATTCTTTCCATCTTAATCTAGGTTGCCTTGAAGAGATTTCTGTTTGGCGATAATACTAGTCCGAGACGCCCAGAATTTTAATAGGCTGTGCCATAGCGGCTGGCACGTAAGATTTTGTTGCCTTTAATCAACATTTCAACAAGGCAACTAATTTTTTTTTTCAAAATTACAATACAGTTGTTAATTTTTATTAAATTAATTCGGCCATTTTCGACAAAACCCATTATGTGTGCCCGATGACGGCAATAGGCTTGCCCCCTATTACGTGGGACTATAAATACTGGCAAATTGTGGGTGTGTAATGCACCTCTGCCTACCTCTTCGGGGATATAGGCGTGATATGTTTGTGTATGATAACACTGGTCCATGTTCATTCAACATAATTGCTGTATATATTAAGTAGCTATCCATTTTAAGCCATTTCGTACGTTATTTTTAAACTACAATAATTATAATCAAAGCTGAAAGTTTCCTGCATTTTGACATACTAAGGAATTAAGTATTTCATTCGGCATTCCCTACAGAAACCATGACATACAATAAATTTAAAAATATATTATCATAAGACAGCCCCAAAAACTCTCTGCCCCCTAGACATGAGTAATTCTACTGCTCCCACTGCAGCTAAGAGCAGTAACAAGGCTACAAGCACGAGGACCACGCGGCAGTGCCTTCGGCGGCGTTCGCTTCGAGCTAGGTGACGTGATAGGGTTTCGCCCCTCGATCCGTCAAGGGTGAAGAGAGCGCTGGTGGCCTGGAAGAAAGAAATATCAAAATTAATATTGTGTTGAGATTGAGAGTGCTTACACTCGAGCGGGCTGATACCAGGATTTTTAATTATATGGCAGTTTTGACCTAAGTTTATATGCGACGCGAGTTAAATCGCAAAATGCCTATAATACTTAAAATTAAAAATAAAACGTGAGCAACTGTTCCTGCGTATTTACATAACACATCATCACTGGACAATACACAAGCGATCCACCCGATATCGCGACTGCCCAGCGCTCCTTATGGACCAAGGCCGCACCTCACAAATTTAATGTGCTAACCGCCGCTGAGTTGACTTAAATATTTGTATTTATTACATACATAGCATAGCTCTACTAACTCGTAATGTATGCCCATAGAGCAACACGGTCGTCGTATACGACTGTATGCCGCTAGTATGTCATTCACACGTTTAATAAACCACTGTGATTGTTCTTGACCACAGACATCATTCGTTTGTAATTTATGTAGCGCTAAAATATTAGTTATGTGTATCAATATTTATATAACCTTTGAGACTCCGTAATATTCGTCAGTTGTCCAGTAATTAATGCTTTTTGTTAACACAAATATCGGAAGCTTAAGATATTCCCTTGTTTCATATAAGATGCTAGTGGACGCCCGTGGCTTCGCCCACTTGACAAATTGTACACTAAAACTTTCCTTGAGAACCACTCTATACATTGGTGAAAACCGCATCATAATTCGTTGCGAAGTTGTAAAGATCTAAATTACATAGGGACGGACAGACAGCGGTAGCAACTTTGTTTTATACTCTGTTATGAAGTCCACTGAGTATAATATAATTATTGAGCGAAGCGAGCCGAAGGCGAGTGGAGCTCCCATGGAGTAGGTTAAATGTTAAATGTTCGGATATTCGTGTCTCAGCAACCTCTTGACCGATAATTAAATTTTTTCACCTAAATTAATAGCTGATTTCAATTAAGGTCGTGACGAAGCTCAAATATTCAATTCAAATACAAAAAAAAAACGCTTCGCTCAATACGAAGCCGCGCACTGTTTACAGCAGCGTAGCTTTACCTAGTACAATATTGAAGTTTCGACTTAAATCGCCATAAATTCGAATATTGTCATATTTACAAATTTAAAGAACAGAAAATTTTATGTGGGTAGGTTTTTAGGGTTCCGTAGTAAAAGTCTCGGAACCCTTATAGTTTCGTCATGACCGTCCGTCCATCCTTCCTCGGTTTTCCTCTGAAATGGTTAGTGCTACATAGACACATGAAACTTTGTATGGATATGTATATTTACTACGCCGAATAAGTGCTAAAATAAAATTTTCGAACATTTGCGTCGGACTCACGCATTTTTATTAGGTAATTATTTTTTCGATAATAAAATGATAATTCAAATCACTATTTTACTGGGTCATTAAAACTGCAATCGTAACGTGCCATTAGTTTAGTCATACCATACATAACAAAGGAAGGTTCGTACCTATTTAACCTACTCGAATAACTATTCAAGGCTAATCTCTACACTTAACTACTTATGCCAATTTATACTTTACAAAACCTCTTGTCATGCAAAATATTACTTTTTTGTTAATCTTGGTTTGGTCTTAATATCTTTACAATGGATATTCAGCAACACGTACCTGAGTACTTAAGCCTTTAAGAAGAAAATAGAATTATCTGTCTTAACAGTTCGTGCTAACAGAATATAGTTACGACGAAAGGGATCACCAGGGTCAAACCTATTCTGGTCCTAATTGACAAGCTGCAATAAATAAATTAAGAATGAGATGTATCGTGCTATACGCCTTTACAATATCTACCTACATAGTTACATTATACGTAGCTGCCGTGTGAGTCTACCTTAAAGGTACAGGCAAACTCGTCCTTCATATGCGACGTATTACACGCATTATGACATCTGAACAGGATCTTTTCTTTTTTCCCGTTGCCGGGCGTCTCTGCTACGCACGCAGAAGGTATGTCCAGTGGCACCCGGTGGATCTGAACCGGATCTGGCTTAAACAATTTGTATGGTAACAAACACACTGGTCATTGATTAACTGATTCGCGTGTTGCCATGCTGTCCCACACGTACGACGCTGTCACACACATTTAAAGTGTCATAGCGCGTAGATAACGTAAACGTCAGACGTCTTAAGACGTAGTACCAGTGTGTCGCTGTTTCCCACATCGCTTGGCATACGTCGTATGTGAATGACCAGTGTGTTTCAAGCTTTATTCTGCCAAACTTATTTAATAAGTTGTCGGCTACCGGCAATATGCTCGACATATGCCTATTACAAGGGACCAACGAAGTTACTGAAGAAATCGTCGGCGTTACGAACATCTCTGTAGATAGAGGATTTTCTGCGTAAATTATGACATCGGCGACTTTGGTTGGATAATTGTGTAAAGATCAAGATATTATCTCTTTGACGTAACGAGTCCGGTAATTATAGAGATAGATCTGAAAGATGCAAGAGTCGCACTTCGTTTAACTTGTTTTAACTGGCTCATAAGGTTCATGAAGATTATCAAACAGAGTCTGCATCATGACATATGTATTGCAAGAAATTGCCCAGCCATAGATTGCTTGGCCATTAAAATATTTATGTGATGACCAGTGCAGCAAAAAATTGCAGTAAAAATGACCCGTTTAGAAGTCGCTTTACAGAAATAAATACTTAAGCCTTACAATATTTAAGTTGCTTGCATTTACCTACCTTAGATCCCCTGCGACTAAAACCTCTACACCTCAAAACAAAAGCAGGCTAGAAGGCTCGCAGCACGCGCAGATTTACTCATTGACGCGGGATAAAATCCAACCCCCAACGATGCGGGATAAAACCCGACCTAACCCCAGACAGAGGCTACACAGGTGGCCAAAGTGCGCCGGGTGCAACTGGAAATACCTCCTGGTGCGTACCAGAAACACCCGGCAATGGACGTAGGAGCGGCCGCGGTAATCGCAACAGTAATCGCAGTCTTTATTATTATTTCATATAGTACCATCTATTGCCCGTTTCTATACGCTACGCGTGTCATGTCAATGTCACCAGCTCGTGATCCCACAATGCGATAGGAAGCTGTGACGTCTGAATACGTCTTTTACTATTGTTTGAGCACTTATTAGATAATAATGGCAATATAGTAAGTAATTTTACGCAGAAATGTGAAAGTATTGTGTTTTGCGCGTATGTATGTACCTCAGACTAAAAGAATAACATATTCTTCTTCTAGTCTGAGGTATGTACATCCATAGGTTAGTATGTTTCTTTGTTCCCCTCTACAGGTCTAACGGCTGGATGGATTTCAACGAATGGGTAATTAAATGAAAGGTAATTATCTCCCGAGTGTGTCTGGGTACATAAAACGTAAATAAAAAGTATACCCTGGATTTTTGGTGCAGAAATGTTCGTTGTCAAAAAAAAAATCTTGGTCAAACTTTTCGAGTGGGGTATCAAAATGAAGTTTTTAAAGAGGATTTTATAAAAGTATGAAACAAAAAGGTGTAAATAAAAATAAATAATTAAACAATAAAAAAACATATCCAGATATCTAACTATAAGCAGGCGGGGCTAACTTTCTAGGTTTGAACTGATATTATTGTTTATAACCTTTTTCAATTATGTTAGTTTAGTTAATGGCTGTTATTAATTTATATTTTCAAAAAAAATACGGCATTGGATCCCCATGTAAAGACAACTAAACAAAAATAATGATTCCTTTGAAAAAATACCATCTTATATAACTAGGTATTTAGATATTATGCAGACTACTGTGTAACTCAGACATAAAACTTACTCGTAAAATTCAAATAAACGACCTCAAAGTCGGTGAAGGACATCATCAGCTATTATATGTTTATAATTGATAACCAATCGAACATCATTTTGTTAGCAACTAGTTGGTGCCTGCAGCTCTACTCGCGTGGATTGACTTATACTACTCGTACGTAGGTAGATATTAGTATGCGCGATAGCTTTTTCTCCTACCGTTTGAACCTTTTTTTCACCAAAGTAAAGCCGCCCGCGTGGAGGAAAGTCACAGTACTATCGAGACTGCTCATTATTGATTGCTTCGATTGAAGAATCCAGGTTTGTTAGAGGAAAGAAACAAGTGGGCACTAAGGTTCATAGTCACTAAGGTTTGGCTTAGGAACGATAGTTTAAAACGTTCGGCCAAAGCCTATTATGTTACCCCAAGTGGAGCTCAACTCTGTAACAACCGCATCAAAAGCCGTTGAGTAACCTCGGAAATTACAGTTAAAATTAACATACAGACAGATAGACCGACAAGAATAAACAAAATTGGTCCAGAAGACGTACGGTAGAAACTGCCCATGCCTATTTTTCACTAACTACTTTGTTGGTCGCACGTATTATCTGTCTGTTGCTGTTTCTGTGTACCCTATTTAATTAGTGAATCATCATTCATCGAGCCAACTCAGTTGGGGTCGACTTTCCAGTCTAAATGCGATTCGGCTGAACTTCGATATTTTCCTTGAAGCGACTGCCATCTGACCTCCACAACTCATGGACGATATCGAAGTTCTGTAGTTAGACCGGTCGGATTTTTTATTTAGGGCTCCAACTACCCGACGCCGACGGCTTAACGCGCTCTCGGAGGCACGGAGGGGACTCAGTGTCTTAAGAAATGGTCACCCATCCTAAGACCGGCCTGACTATGTTGCTTAACCTTTGCAATGTGTTAACATTGTCGGTTACAACTAGACCACGAGCCCCTCAACTATTTAATTAGTCAAACTATTAAAATGAACTTTATGTATTTACAAGTTGCTAATATGCGACGTAATTGCCCGCACATGGTACGTGGAAGTGGGTAATTAAAAGAAAACAAGATGATTATGTGGAAACTGATTGTCGTAACTGTTACTACTCCATAATTTATGTACAGAAAAACGCCGTGTAACCACTTATACAATGAATTAAACGCCTTGATCGTAAACTGCATTAAATTTTGAGTCGGTAATGGGGGTTTTTGCGGAGCGCGTGGCTGGTTGCCTTTTAGGATAAGTACCTCTGGCGCTAGGCAAAAATCCCCACTCAATTGCAATACCGAACAACGTTTCCTTGTCCCGCACCGCGAACTAGTTCAGAGTAACTAGTTCTTCTGTGCGGAAAAAATCAAGCATTACCTTGAAATTGGCGAAATCATCGCTGAACATTGATGGAGCCACTTTTTTAAAAAAAGAAGAAGAGTAGGTAACGCTTGTTGGCAAAGTTTAAGCAAACCTGACCGCTTCACGAAAAATATCTCAGTAAAAATATCAAACTGACGCCGTCAGATGGACGTCTGGCGTTTGTGGACTCTCATAGTACAAAATATTTTAAGAGTGGTTCAAGTAGACGGCCTAGTAATGTGCCTCTTCACGCCCCGCTTAAACAACCCAGGAAATAAAAACAAACATATAACATGTGGGAGAAAACACGAGTGCAGGCAGGGAGTTCCAGGCCAATATTGTTCAGCAGAGGAACAAACGATTAAAACGCTCGGTTTTCGCAAAGATGTCCTCTTAGGTACACATGGGCACACTAGGGACATGCGTTGTTCGGGATCTAAAATGAGAGATCAGGTTGAAGAGAGAACAAACACTCACCGTGGTAAATACGATAGAATATGGTCAACTATAATGGTAAATATACCAATAACTCTAATAGTCATGTGGATGACCAAGATAGTTTAAAAACATGTAGGTACATAGCAACAAGAGTCGTAGAATACATTTATTGTCTAAACCTTCTTCTAGAATCACTCTATCCATTCGTGAAAACCGTATCATAATCCGTTGCGTAGTTTTAAAGATCTAAGCATACGGATGCGACTTTGTTTTATAGTATGTTATGATTATGCTCTTGCTACCGCTCTACGCTTAGCCTTCATTCACATTGTCATCCATCCGTTCTCCAGACCTCGATCGTCAGTAATTTACTTCGCGGTTCGTCTCCGCTTATTTCGCAACTTTATATAGACAGGACATTAAATTGCATAAATTTTAATGTTATTTACGAAGTAATACCTTAATGGGTATCAAAGTGAGTTATTGCAATGTTCTGTACCTACTGCAATACTGTATTCTGATAATTTTAGATTTATATTATCTACTAAGACTATTATTACTGGCATCAAAATAGATAAAGACAATCTACTTATAGGTAGTTAATATTACGAAATATAAGATTAGTTGGTTGTTAGTTTAGTTGAGTGCGTTAATCTCAGTAAAGATTGGTTAGTAGAACTAATGGTTGTCGAATAACCACCTCTTGAAGAAGAATCTACGGTAATATTACAAATGGGAAAAATATATTTATAATAATATTATTTATTCGTACAAACATAATAATATATTATGTTTGTACGAATAAGCTCAAAAACTTGAGCCGGTTTCAAATGATATAAAATCTCTAAGTAGGTACCACATGCTGTATTTATTATTCTTAGGTAGATTCGTAGCGCCTCGCCGGGCGCCTCTTGCAATACCTTCTGCGTGCGAGCCAGAGACAACAGAGACAGAGGCAACGGACGTGACGTGCTGGAATTTAAAAAAAAGCTAGGTACGTAGAAAAAGTTATAAACGTGCATCAGGATAGGCCGCTGAAGACAACATAACATCAAGCTAAGTTCAATAGCATTAGAGCATTAATAGAAATATGTAGCAAGATTAGGTAACTAGAATGGATTCCTTTCACGAGCTTAGAACTTGAGATTTCCGTGTTCAAACTATTAAGCAAAAAAATCAATCAGTACCTAAGAGACATCTATTTAAAGTTAATCATTCATTGCGTCTACACATTGGATGACAAAATCAGCTCAATTATGTGCTATTAATATTAGCAATAATATTTAGTGAAATGTTTTGCAATTTATCTGAGCCGGCCTTGCCGCGGGCAAGGCAGCGCGCGCTGCCGCCGGTCAGTGGTCACATATTTGTAAAGATGGCGCGCTTAACATGTGCAGTGATTATCATAATGCAAAACCTCCTTGCGATATCAGTGCCGGCGGGTGATGAGAGACTTTAAACATTTATGTATTTACTTTAGATTTTTGTAAAGTCCAATGTATCACTACTTACGATAGTCCATCGGGAACATTTACGTAAATTACATGTCTGCCAAATAATTAGGTACACTCTAGTCTATCTCAGTTTATGTAGGTAAGTACATGTACTTACATAGACGCTTTGTCGCAAGACCGATAACCTAACACTACATATACCTAATTATATATTGTTAATTTTACGAATAAATAACAGACTCTAGGGAAATAGCCATAATAATAATATGTGTTTGCGTAACAGATTCATTGACATCATTGATCTTGACAAATGGGCCCGCTCTGAAAACCAGCGCTGTTTTACAATAGCATTATGCTGAGAGCGAGCCTAATTTGTGCATTGGGATGACACTTGATGGCTTAACCGGCGTGGGTGCCCAATTCCCACTAAGTATTTTATATTATATCTATCGTTTAGTGTTTGGTTTTTTTTTGTTCTGTGCGGAATTGTGTACCTACCTTGTATTGTGTCATTCTGTGTCCAAATTAAACGTTTTTCTTTCCCTATTCAAAGCGTGTGGAGTCAGAGTCACGGACTTCGCGTCGCCAGCAGGATATAAAACTAAGGAGGGAGGAGAGAGCAACTAATTTGTAGTTCAGCACAACATGTAACGAATGAGTAAAATTATTATCCTCTGTTAAGTGGCAACATTTTAACGCCATAACCACGACGGTGTTGCCCGGCTATGATAAGCATTATTATGGGGAAAAACCTCACTCAATGGTATCGTTATTACTTACAATGTATGCAGGTACCTTCCTACTCATAAACATGATTATAGTTTATGTAATAAGTACTTAATTGCTCAATATATTGCAGAGTTGTGCAGAGGTTGTTACGCTTTTGAAGAGTAAGAAAGTTGTTTCAGATTTAGTCGAGCAACTTGCTCGAGGTGCACAAAATTTGAGGATAGATTGTACAGGTTATGTATGTGGTAATGTACTAAAGAGGGACCAACCAAAGGGGACTAAAGGGACCTTCGAGGTTCACGGCGAGAGGACGTATTTTTTAAACATCCGCACTGATGCAACGATAGACGAGAACTAGGATCTCGCTTCTACTTCTGCTGCTGCTGCTGGATGCATGCAACTAGGTACCTTAGACAAGTCGATAAAATTCCTGGCAAAATGCTGGCGTATAATGTGCCTCTGCCCACAACTAAAGCGTGTTTTAACGCACTCGGTTTAATACCGCGTTTACAACCGCGTTTGCAATCGTGTTTTTATCCCTTTAAGGGCTGAGACGTTGTTGTAAGTATGTATGTTTTGCAAGTTTTTGGACATGTACTAGGTAACTACCTATTATCTAAGCTTGATAGGAAACTATTGTCAGATGGCAGTCGCTTCACAAAAAATATCTAAATTCTGCCGCTTTGCAGTTAATACACTGGTAAGCCAACTCACTTTTGCCGAGCAAGCAAAAGCTCAGTGGATGATGAATAGGAAACTAAAATACTTAGGATTATGACGTTAAAACTCTAAACAAGCAAACTTAGCCGATTTCGAAATATACTTAGTGTAAGTATTTGAGTGGTGCAATTTGCAAGATCAAAATTAAACCGGTTAGCGCTATGATATTCGTGATAGCAATCGGTATTTAATACTGATCATAGATCTTCGTAAGCATTTCGCACTGTAGTATTAGGGGCGCCTAAATTCCAGCCCAACCCAGTCAAATTACATACTAAAAAAAAATTGTACTTATCCTAATATAAAGTACAGTTTTAGGTTATAGCTGAAAGATACCAACTTTAAGTTGACCTGCACGATTCGAGCAATCCAACCAAAACGTCGGGGAAGGATCTAACTTTTGGTAGGATCACGTATCAGTTTAAGAAGGATATTTGTTACTTAAGATCCTAAGATCTATTTATAATTTCTTTCTTAATATTTTAAGAATAGTGTAAGCAAACTCATTGCTTTGAAATACATAAATATATGGATTTGGTAAGGATTCATCAAAAATTCAGTGTTTAAACATCGTTGTAACACGATACACTGATACCGTCAGTTCGGTAGAACTGCGGTAGGTGGATTCAACGCTAACCTTAATAGCGCGATGTAGAAATTATGAATATGATATGAAGCAAAATTCGATGTCGTCGCTAGTGGTCATCGTAGCTCAGTTGGTCAGAGCACTCCCCCTGTTAGGGAAAGGCCGTGGGTTCGAGTCCCGCCGATGACATCAGTTTTTGTGATCTATTTATAATTTCTTTCTTAATATTTTAAGAATAGTGTAAGCAAACTCATTGCTTTGAAATACAAAAATATTTAGGGGTGCACCAAGATCTTAGAAGCCCAAATCAACTTCCCCTACCAAGTTTCTGGTTAGCGGCAATTGCCGGTCTATCAAAGTGCTGGCGAAATCTGGGTTAATAGGTACCTTCTAATGCCTTTTCGGAGAAATAATGTACCTATACCTATTTATTGTACCGTTGCATTTGTTAGACGCTCCATACCTCCAATTGCTCAATTCTCGTCACCACCACAATATTTCCACTACATTTGCGAGTGAACGTATATTAAATAGGTTCAAGATCGCTGTGGCAACACTATCTTATTTTGCATATACCTAACACGACCGAAAAATACGTACAAAGTACATAGCCGTTTAATATTTATACGCTTTTAAGATACATTTTGAAGAGGCAATGTGCTTTTATCTAATTTATCTAGTGGCATTAGTTTGGAAAATTAATTATTTGCGACTGAAACCCTAAAATGATAATCGTAACGTTTGAAATTGTATCGTGATCGTGAGTCTTAGACAACTGCTTTGCCAATAAGTGATAATTTTGACAACCCAAGTGCGTAATATTAATGAACAATGGGTATTGCAATACCCAATAGAGGTTATATACCCAAACTACGGAAATTATATCCACTAGAGGTCTTATCAACTTACAACTTGAGTAATTTTTGACACTTATGAGCTAATCTCATCAACATACGCCGTATAAATCGATTGGTCTATCAATCAATCGATTTATTGGTGTCATACTTTAATATAATAGGTTTACACTGTAAGTACGATTGAATATTTGGCCGACAGCCGCGGGGGGTGAGTCTATTACGACATGTATTTCGCAAACTATAGCCGTTTTATTTATGTTTTGATTCATTAGAGACTGAGAGAATGATTAACTAGGTTTAAAATTAGCTCTTAAACTAGGAGCAAAGAAATAATTTACTCAATTCAGACCAGTTAATTTTAATTAATAGGTGTCTCTCTCTCTCACATACACATACATATCTCTCTTATATCCCCGAAGGGGTAGGTAGATGTGCATTACACACCCATAGTTTGCCAGTATGTTTAGTCCCACGTACTAGGGGGCAAGGCTATTGCCGTCACCAGGCGCACATATAATTGGTTATGTCTAAAATGGCCGAATAAATTAAAAAAAAGTAGCAGCAATATTGTAATTTTGAAAAAAAAATTGAAACACTGAAAAACTGAAAGCCTTGTGATGAAATGTTGATGAAAGGTAACTAGGTATGCAATGCATGCTACTAATTGCAAATATTGAGCGGAGCAAATTTTCTTAATTTTTTTTATGCTCTATTTTCATGATTTCAAAGATATGCACACACCCGGGTATGATGTCGACCAGCATGCTAAATTTGGTCAAAATCGGTCAAGCCGTTTCGGAGGAGTTGGCACACAAACGATTTACACTTGTCGTCTAAGATACGCTACGCTTCGCTCCGCTCAACAAAATCTTACGTGCCAGCCGTTATGGCACAGCGAATTAAAGTCAAGTCGGAGAGTCCGGTGTCTGTCTCTATCATGAAAAATAGCCCGTCAAAATCATTTGAGAGACAGTCTCTAAGATTTGTTTCTATTTATACTAGTGAACGCACGCGGCTTGGCCCGCTTGACAAATTAAATACACAAAAACCTTTCTCGAGAACCACTCTATCCATTGCTGAAAAACGCATCAAAATCCGTTGCGTAGTTTTAAAGATCTAAGCATACCGAACGGAAGCGTATTTGTTTTATAGTACGAGGCTGGAGGACTCAAATCAATTCCCTAGAAAGGAGAACTCTAAATCACCAACGATGACCATACCGATATTGTTCAATTGTTCTTCTATAGTCATCAACGTCATGAATTGACCTTAGACTGTTAGATTCTGGGGTAGGTACTATTCTGATAAAACTGGAACTGAGTAGGCAAACAAAAACTTTAAAGAATAGCCGCTAAACACACAATCATTTCCTATCAACTTCACGCGAATTTGTCGAATCTAATGCTCACGCGCAGATCAATATCTCATCTATACTCATGATCTTTGGCTTTATTTTATTCCAATCATGATTACTAACAGGGATGTTTAGGTTAAATAACTAATTGCCTCGTATGCCATTGATCCGCTAACAGGTAAAGTTAGCTTGAGATAACTAGGTTTAAATTATTTTATGTAGGTCTTCCTACGTTCATTGTTGAGCGCCTCTGGTTAGCACTACGAAGAATTTCCAGGGGCGCCCGAATTATTTTTCTTATTTTTTACTTTTGTCAAATTCCTAATGACTGCCTCGGTTGCGCAGTGGTATGAGTCGGCCGTCCCTGAGATCCCAGGTTTGATTCACACAAATGTTTGTTTCGGAGTTTGGGTATTTTATATGTATTTAGAAATATATAAGTTATGTTTATCAGTCGTCTAGATTCCATAGCAGAAGCTTATATTAGTTTAATTTGGTTAGTAATAAATGAACCATGTAGCGGTGTATGTCCAAAAATTTTTATTATTCCTAATACGAGTACTATGTAAGTACAATTGTTACATAGATTATTATTTTACTTCTAAATTTATTTGAAGGAAAATACCTACATACCTATGTAAATAAATTATAAATAAATAAATAAATAAATAAATATTTTTGGACATTCTCACACAACGTCATCTAGCCCAAATTAAGCTAATATAAGCTTGTGTTATGGGATCTAGACAACTGATAAACATACTTATATATTTCTAAATACATACTTAACATACATAGAAAATACCCAAACTCCGAAACAAACATTTGTGGATCACACAAATAATTCGATTCGACCCGGAATCGAACCTGGGACCTCAGGGGCGGCAGTCGCATACTCATACCACTGAGCCACCGAGGCAGTCAAAAATTAATAGGTATTTACTAGCGAAGGTAGTGAAATTTCAATTCAATGAATTTATTATTTTAGCACAAAATAAACGAGCAATTTAAATATACTGTGTTATTAGTTACTAGTTGTATGTAAAGCTGTTGCCTGCAGCTCCGCCTGCGTGGTACTTTAGATCGACATAACTTTTATATTTATGAAACGATTAAAATAAAACCTTAAATGTTAAGTTGAATAAACCACAACGCATTACTAAAAACCACATTCAAATCGGTTAAGCCGTTTCTGAGATTAGCGTGTTCAAACATCCAGATAAACAGACAAACAGACACACAGACAAAAATTCTAAAACCCATTGTTTTGGGACAGCAGGGGCCAACGGCGGTTGTTTTAAAAAAAAATTGATGTTGAAAAAAATGTTGGTTCCTAACGCGCACCCGTAGGTCATGAGGGCTCCCTCCCTAAAAACAACCTATCGTGTGCCATACGGTTCGCCTGGCGAGTGAAAAACTCCCCCGTCGGCCATGGAATAGACCTCGACCAACAGTCTATACCTTGACCGAGCGAAACACCTTCACTCTCCACTGTGCACTCTTCTGGTCAGAGGGACATGTGGAGAATCGGCTATCGACTATGACATCACGTCAATGACCCATTCTGCACTAGCCAGAAGGTGGAATACGAGCTCCATATCCTACCCGAGCGATGCCCAACAGACATGGGAATAACTCATAACTCCTCGCAGGAGGCACTATTTCAAGCGAAGGGTTCTCTCCGTCCCATATAACGAACAGGCCTGGCAGTCACTCGCCACATTAGATGTATGTTTCAAGATGAAGATGTTGTATAATTATTAAAATTTCCGAATGAAAATAATTAATTGGACTATAAATTTTAAATGTAACGACTCTTCGACTTGTAATCGCGACATTTATTTTTCTATTGCAATTGTGAAATTGTAATTGCAAAGACAATCTTAGTGCTAATAACTCAGCTGAATGTAGTCTCACATTATTACTGAACCAACTGATGTTCATTACATGAGCTGAATCTCATCAACAAGGGGGAGGTCTCGTCGAATATGCAGTTTGAGCAAAGAGATAGGTACAAATTAGTAACACAAATCAACTTACCAGTAATGACATTTGGGTATTCTTCGGCATCATGGTGACGTCACCAGGCCGCACGCCCGGCCCGCAATACGGTAGAGAAGGCCCGCGGTTAGGGACCCGCTGTGGAGTATGAAGCGCTAAAAGCGCTGCGTGTAGACGTGCACGCGCTACACTTATGCCTTCTGCGCCTTTGACGGCTGCTTCTACGACGTCTTCCACGTCTTTCTCCCATCTAAGAATGGAAAAGGAAATCCACAAAGGGAAAACAAATAAGGTATCTCATTAATCCTATTTAAATTGCCTTTACTTTGTAATGATGTGCGAGTGTTTGGAACTGCCTAGAGCCTTATTCTAAAGCACTCAAAAAGTTTCCGTCTCGGATTTGATAGACAATTCCGTTGTCGATTCCCGATTTGACGGATTCCAAAAAGGGTTCTGAAAATCAAAGACTTCCTTCCGAAAGGAACTGGCAAAGTTTTGAAATTCGGCTTTATGAATAGGTTTTGTCCATACTTAATGCATATAGTTCTACACGTCAATCATTGTAACATTATTTTTCTTGCTAAGATTACCTTAGATACAGCGACGCGGCGTTTCATAATTATATTGATTTTGCTGATTCATAAAATAAGTACTTAGTTCGATTGGAGTGTATATAATACATCAATACACTACGCAAAATCACGTATTTATCCCCGAAGGACAGAATTATTCATTCAGCCCACATTTTGCCAAGCATTTGTTGGTCTTAGGCTATTATTGCCAATACTAGTGCAGTAACAAACCTGCATGTTCCTATACATGATCTGATATCTTCTTTCATACTCCTACTGAGTGTACAAATGGGACTGTTGTCGGAGTCAGAGGTTGTGTGAGATCCATCTTGCTTGTCCGAGTCGCTATGGCGAGGCTCGAACTGTTCGCTCTTTGGTAAATTGGGGGACACGCGGCCATTGCTGCCGCCGCCGCTGCCGTATCCTAAGGAATTAACAAAAATATCTTAGTGAGAAAAATCCAAAGTCATTTTTCACTATCAGATCGAAACTTAAAAAAATCCCATTTCATCGATACTTCGCAGAAGAGCTTCAAAGAAGTTGAGACCCACTAAAATTACAAAAATACAGTGGAAAAAGCATTCTACCTGAGGATGTGGAGGGGGCTCTGTGCGGACGCGTCGGCTCCGGGTCAGGTGCCTCCTCCAACGAGTCCACATTGATCACTACCTCTTGTTCCTCCTCCTCTGTATACAGAGGATTTGACCTGAACACAGAAACGAAAAGAGAACAATTTTGGCAGCTTCAAGAAAATAGAAGTTTCTTCTTTTTTTTTAAAAAGAAGCTAGAACTGTCCATAAACTTAATGGCCTCTGTAACACCAAAGGCGTTCACTTAATTATTTTTTTTTACTAATAAAATGTAAGGATATTAAATTAAAAATCATAAGCCTGTTGTCAACTGAACTACTGAGACGATTCTTTTAAAACTTCTAGGACGAAATCATCCAACTTATAGCCGCTGAAAGCATTATCATTCTTTTAAGTTAGGTCAATGAATCTCTAGGTACTTAATGGGTATACCTACTAGAAATATGTATCGGAATTCAATGATTACATCACAATGAAAACCAAAATACGCATTATTAATAACAAAAGGCTTAAGACATTGACCCAGCTATTTAGCAGAAAGCAAAAACTGACTTTCGTACTCGTTATAAGATTGATTTTCTTTTATTTGGTATTGATGACTCAGAATGATTCCTGGATGTCTTTTGATAACTTATTGTTCATAAGTCGATTGGTGTATTTACTGTTGGATTATGAATGAATGTTCAAATTGCAATGCAAACGTAGTCATTTTAAAGCTCGCTACGGGTAGGTACATCTCTCAACATAATTAATAACAGAATACAGGGTTTGATTGCAGTTAACTCCGGGACCAAGTTATTCTATCTTTACGACGAGCGACGTGAACCTGCTAAAAACCCGGATGTTCAACAAATGTACACATCATTCCCGGAAAGGACAATACAGGTCCCCCTATTATGTACCAGGTTTGAATGTCTTTTGCGGACCAACCCTGGGCCAAGTGAAAACGCAAAATAACACTAAGCGCTACTTTTAAGATATTTTATCAGGGTCTTCAAATAGTTTGATTTTGCTTGTTTTGGGACACCAAGGTAGGTAGGAGCTCTTTCATTTCGTGTTTTTTACTAAACTGTACTTTGGAAGCCAAAAATTTACCGATCAGATATAGTGGAAGTCGTTACCTGAGTAATGGCGGAGGCATCTCATCGAGCGCACGCAGCGGGTGTGGTGCGGGCGGCGCGGGATCAACACGCGGGCCGCCGCACGCGCACCCGGCCGCCGGGTCGCACTCGCTGCGCCCTCCACTCTGCAATAAATAATGATAATAAATAAACATGTTTTGACAATTACACACAACGCCATCTAGCCGTCGACTCTACATTATAATGTCAGATTCAGGGCAATAGCACTTGAGGAAAGAAACAGGCAATCATAACTTACGGCCACTCTTTGTCACGACGGGTGTTGCTCAAGTCGTGGGTCGGATAAGGCGGCTGGGACTGGAGGTGGCCCTGCACAAGTCCGAGGTTTTCTGTTTTCACGGACCTCGGAACGGTCCACCTGAAGGTTCCAGCAGGACTGTAGGAGGCGTTAAGCCCTCGATGAAGTACCTAGGGATCGTACTTGATAGCTGATGGAACTTCGGACCACATTTCCGAAGTTTGCCCCACAGCACGCAACCAGATTCACTCATCGACGCGGGATAAAACCCAACCCCAACGAGGCGGGATTTTCATTCCGACCAAACCCCTGAAGAGGCCACACAGGTGGCCAAAGTCCGCCGGGGGCCACTGGAAATACCTTCTAGTGTCACCATAGACGCCCGCAGCAATGGACATGGGTGTGGCCGCGGGCTCGCGGAATGAAAAAAAAACGGCCACTCTTTTCTAATCGAGATAAATATCTGACGGAATCGGATTAAGAATATCGGTCGCAGTGTGCTAGTGTATCATCCATACAAATTTCTACGGATAATTGACTTGACTGGTGGACAGACTATGATCTTATAATGCAGTCTGATTTAAGGGTAGGTAGGTATGTCATAGGAGAATAGAGTGAATAACCTCTAAATGAAGATCAGAAAGTTTAAATTCTATTCTACAAATCCTAACCCATAAAGGTACGATAATGAAACTAAAAGTGTTTTCTGTCCAACTTCACATGACCCCAATGGTATCTAAACAGTGAATCTACACTTTATGGGCATTGGTAGGTAGCCAAGGCTCAGTGCGGTCGATCTGATAGTCCATGTTGCTTACATAATAATAAACAAAGAAGGCGCATTCATTGTTTCCATAACGCACTTTGCGATATCATCTCTGGGCATAGACTATAAAGTGAATTATGTTCTCAGAGTGGTCAGGTCTTTGATTCCAGAAAGCATATACAGTCTTGGCGGGAATCGATGGACATATTCCATCAAATGAAGAAGCAAACAGTTTCAAAGCATGTGTTGTAATAAAAAATTCCCGCATTATCATTGGTTCTAATACTCGTACTTATCACTTGTTTATTATGTGATCAAATCCGAGAAAATTATTTTCCAAATAATTTTCTCGGATTATCGGACTTATCTTGTCACATTTTATTAATTTAAGGATATTTTCAGAAGGGCGCAGGCAGACTTTGGGCAATTTTGCGGTCTCTCCTAAACCGCCGGGTGCCATCAAACATCGTTGGAATTTTGGAATTCAGGTTCTACACCGCGTGTGTCAGCGAGTGAGGACGGGAGCTGGTCTGGTTCTGTACGACGCACGGCGGCGGGCTGCCTACCTGCCATTCCCAGACCCTGATTAATGTGGTATATCTATAGCTAAAGTTTAATATTCTTTGAACCTCTTTTCTGATAGATTGCTCCAACTACTTGGATAGTTGGACAGGAACTAGAGGCATTACGGCATTCTCTTTTGGCTATGTAGTTCATACATGTTATATTATCAATGCAAGGAGGCGTAAAATGATAAAGCAGTTACGTACAGTTAAACCTTTGGACTATGGAAGGATACATACATATAACCATGGCTATTTCCCCGATGATGGAGGCACATTTTACTTTAAATTTTCTCCTGTAATATTGATCACAAGTAATAGTGGGTTCGCCTTTGCTGCTTATCAGGAACTTTTATGACGAATAGACATAACTAGGTAACTAAATCAATGCACTTTTGCAAACAGACATTTGCAGAGAACTATGTATCTCTGAGGTAGAAGTTTCTGCCCGGTCGTATATTCAACTTTACGCCATCGAGTCATTCTGGAAATGGAACGCATCTTCAACTTGTCATATACGATCCGAGACAGTTACGCAGAAAAGTCGAGGATCACTACATAAACGGTGATTATTGTTTAATTGTCTTAAAGACTAATTGTCGTTCACAACGGATGTTAATTTGCGGGACCAACAAGGCAGATCGCCCTCGTTCTACTTGCCTCTAGCGTGGAAATACAGTATTGTAACGCCATCTCGTAGCGAGTAATAAGACTACCAAACTCAGCGCCATCTAGTAGCAAATCGCAGTACTACTACGTAACGTCTTTCGGGAATGTTCTGTCAAGGTACTTCTATGCAACGTGTTATCTAGAAGCATCTCGAAGGTGTGGAATGTTCGCGATATTTCTTCCGTGAAAACTCCAGAGTAATCTAGAGTAATGAGCGCACTATAAAGGCGGAGCACTTCGGTGGCGGAGGATCAGTATTTCCAGAGCGATAATACAAGTTATACCTGCGAGTTCAAGTGCGATTAAAAGTGTTCAGTGAAGCTTATAGTAAAGTGTTAATTAGTGGTGTAATAAATAAAGTGTTTTAAGGTAGATTTACCGGCATTTCAATTCGGTAGAACCCCGGCTCGTAACAATTGGTGTCAGAAGTGGGATTTGAACAATGCCGGTGTTACCAAAAGAAGACACAGAGGGCGTCCGTACCAGGGGTCAGCGTCAGCAGGAGTTGGACAGCAGGCGCTTCGGAGGTAATACGCCGGAGAGGATGGGTGGTCAGCAGCAGCCAACGGTGGAAGCTGGCCCGTCCACGGTATCTCCAGCGCCAGCACCTCCAGACTTTGCTGCGCTGATGGCGATGCTACAGGAGCAAGCCCGCCGCCAGGAAGAGCAGGCCCGCCGGTTGGAAGAACAGCTGCTGCGTGACAAGGAGGAGCAGGCCCGCCACCAGGAAGAGCAGACCCGCCGGTTGGAAGAACAGCTGCTGCGTGACAAGGAGGAGCAGGCACGCCGCCAGGAGGAACAGACACGCCGCCAGGAGGAACAGATGCTCCTCATGAAAGATCTTCGAGCGACTTTTGGCAAGGAGATGAATGTGATGAAGGATCAAGTTCATCATGTTGAGAACCGCATCACGGAAGCCGAAACACGGATAGAAGATGTAAAAAACCAGATTACAGAATATGTGAGGAAAGAGCTGGGAAATCTGAAAGCTGGAGATGGGAATGCGACTTCCTTACCTGCTGTGCCTTCAGCACGTGGATTTAAAGTACCTCCATTCGATGGGACATCATCATGGTCGGCCTATAAAAAGCAGTTTGAGGCCGTTAAGAAGGCAAACGGGTGGAGCAAAGCCCAGGCCATGACTGCGCTTACATTGGGTCTGCGAGACAAGGCGTTAACCATCCTAGAAGCTCTCGGAGACGATGTATCCTACGAGCAGCTACTAGAAGCCTTGGAAGCCAGATACGGTGACGCTCACCTGGAACACGTGTATCGTGCGCAGCTGAAGGATCGTGTCCAGCGCACTGGCGAAAACTTGCAACAGTGGGCCCTGGAAGTAGAGAAGCTGGAAAGCATACCAGTCGGTACCTGCGCTCATCAATGGGAATCTGGTGCAAGCATTCATCGACGGCATCCACGACCTGGAAGTCAGGGCTGCTGTGAGGCTCGGGCACCATGAGACTCTCAAAGACGCCTTGGCTCATGCTTTGGAGGTCGAAGCCGTACGGAAAGATCATCGATCTCACCGCGTCAGGGAAGTTGTAGCATCACCGGCTCGCGACCGTTTCACGAGGTATAGCCCTAGGTGCTACACATGTGGTGAGAGGGGCCACCTTCGATCCAGTTGCCCAAATCGGACTGCTGAAAGAGAAGAAAGTCGTTCCCAAGAGGATAAGGTGGCTAACGTCACCGCCCAGCAACAGCAGGGAAACGAATAAATGCCAGGACTGCGGGGCGGGTGCTGGCTGATGTTGGAAGAGCCCCAAGGGTTTCGATCTCACAAACCCAGGATGGGAACAGCCTGATCATCAAGGGCGAGGTAAATGGAACACCATTCAAGCTGACAATAGATACTGGAGCATCTCGCACGGTTGTCAGTTCCCGACTTGCAAATCGGTTCCTTGGGGACTCTGCAAACCGTGACCGCATCAACTTGGTAACGGCCACGGGCGCATACCCGTCCGAGGAGAGAAAGAGATGCAGTTAAAGTTGGGCAATGGAATTTACCTGCATAATGTCATCGTGGCTGACATAATGGACGACTGCATACTGGGCTTAGACTTTATGAGGAAGAACTCTTGTGAGATCGACGTCAAGCAAGGAGCGATGAAATGTGGTCAAGAGGAACTTTTCATGGAAGGAGCGTTATCAGGAAAAGTGTACAGCTTGAAGAAGGTCGTGCTTCCTGCCAGATCAGAAACGACTGTACCAGTTAGTCTCCCTCAGAATTCTGGGCGAACACATCGATGTGTACTCATAGAAGGGATATACAATGAACTTCCATGGAAAATGGCCCGAACTCTGGTAAGAGCCAATGAAGCCTCAGTGGTACGTGTGCTGAACCTTAGTGACAAGGAACACGTGATAGAAAAGAGCACATTGATTGGCACTTGCGAAGAAGTAGATTGGATGCGCCGATGCCAAGAGTTGAGTACTGGGAACATCGTCAACAAGGACGCTAGAAACAACGTGTTGACACTTTTAGAAGACTGTCGTAACATCTTAACGAAGAATGAAATGGACAAGGCTAAGAAGATGTTACTCAAGTACGCCGATATTTTCTCTTCGAGTGATGCTGACATTGGGAAGACTGGATTGGTTCAGCATAAAATCAATACAGGAAATGAGGCACCCATCCGTCAGCGACCAAGGAGACTGCCAGTAGCACGAGAAAAGGAAGTTGAGACCATGATTGAAGGAATGGTAAAAGATGGTGTGATAGAACCATCGTCAAGTCCATGGTGCTCACCTGTAGTGCTGGTGAGGAAGAAAGATGGCAGTATGCGGTTTTGTGTCGACTACCGTCGTCTGAACGACGTTACGAAAAAGGACAGCTACCCTTTACCAAGGATCGATGACACGTTGGACATGCTGACAGGGGTGAAGTGGTTTAGCACGCTAGACCTGAAAAGTGGCTACTGGCAAGTTGAAATCGATCCGAAGGATAAAGAGAAGACTGCATTTTCCACAGGAAAGGGTTTGTGGCAGTTTAAAGTTATGCCATTTGGTTTATGCAACGCCCCGGCTACTTTTGAAAGATTAATGGAAATTGTACTCGCCGGATTGACTGGGGACGCCTGTCTTGTCTATCTAGATGACATTATCATCGTGGGCCGTACGTTAGAAGAGCATCTTCAAAACCTGGAACGCGTGCTTGTAAAGATCCGAAGCGCGAACCTGAAGCTCAGCCCGAAGAAGTGCTCATTCCTCAAACGGCAAGTAAGCTTCCTAGGCTACGTAGTGTCTGAAGATGGTATCCGCACGGATCCAGAGAAAATCATCGCCGTCAAGGATTGGCCGGTTCCAAAGGATAAGACGCAGGTCAGAGCATTTTTGGGTTTGTGCTCATACTACCGGCGATTCGTCCAGAACTTTGCGGATATTGCCAAGCCCTTACACAAGCTCACGGAGGAAAAGCGACAATTCTGCTGGGACGGAGGCTGCGGCATCGCATTCCAGGAGCTAAAGAATCGTCTGTGCAATACACCTATTTTGGGTTATCCTGATGCGGAAAATGAATTTATAGTTGACACAGACGCAAGTGATATCGGACTCGGAGGTGTGTTATCTCAACGGAAAGGTGATCGAGAGGTAGTTATAGCCTACTTCAGCAAATCCTTATCGAAACCTGAAAGGAATTATTGCGTCACGAGGAGAGAATTACTCGCCGTGGTGAAGACATTGCAGCATTTCAGCAAATATTTACTAGGGCGAAAATTCCTTATACGTACCGACCATGCTGCATTGAAGTGGCTATTACAATTCAAGAATCCAGAAGGACAAGTCGCCAGATGGATTGAGCTATTACAGGAATATGACTTTGTAATCGAACATCGCAGTGGGAGATCCCATGGCAACGCAGACGCATTGTCAAGAAGACCTTGCCCTGAAGACTGTAAGCACTGTGCCAAACAGGAGATAAAGGAAGCCATACCTGTGAAGATGCTTAAAACGGATCTGAGCGACGAATGGAAAGAAAGCCTACAACATGCTCAACAGGACGACGCAGACATCAAGCCAATACTTGAGTGGATTAAAGCAAGTGCTCCTAAACCCATGTGGAGTGACGTCGCTTCAATGAGTTCAATCACAAAAAGTTATTGGGCGCAATGGGACAGTTTAGTTATCCAGGATGGAGTCTTGTGCCGCAAATGGGAAAATGCTCGAGGAGACAGCTGTCATTTGCAAATGGTCGTCCCTAAAGTTAAGGTCCCAGATGTGCTACAGCTCTACCATAATGGATGTTCAGGGGGCCATATGGGAGTAAAAAGGACTCTGTTGAAGATACGTGAGCGGTTTTACTGGATCCACTGTCGCGACGACGTTGAGGACTGGTGTCGCAAATGTACGAGTTGTGCTGCTGTGAAAGGACCTCATACACGGAGCAGAGGTGCACTGAAACTGTATAACGTTGGGGCACCATGGGAAAGGATAGCCCTAGATGTTGCGGGACCGTTTCCTGAAAGTGAAAGCGGAAACAAGTACTTCATGGTTGTGATGGATTATTTCACGAAGTGGCCAGAAGTCTTCGCTATACCTAATCAAGAAGCTACTACGGTCGCAGATAAATTAGTTCACGAAGTCTTCTGTCGTTTCGGGGTGCCTCTAGAAATCCATAGCGATCAAGGAAGAAATTTTGAATCTCAGGTGTTCCAGGAAATGTGTCGGGTCATGGGTACTCACAAAACCAGAACGACCTCTTACCACCCGCAGTCAGATGGAATGGTGGAGCGATTTAATCAGACATTGGAGAGATATCTGGCAAAAGTTGTGGAAAGCAGGCAAAAAGATTGGGACAAGCACATCCAACCGTTTCTTTTGTCTTACCGAAGTGCGGTTCACGAAAGCACGTCAGTGACACCAGCTTATGCGAACTTTGGAAGAGAATTACGGTTGCCTGCCGACTTAATAACCGGTATACCACCTGACGCTCCACGCAATATCACCGATTATGCGAATGACTTGCGCAGCAGGATGAATGACATTTATGAGCATGTCAGACAATCAGGTCAACAAATGTCTGAAAAGATGAAGACCCGTTACGACCGAAAGACAAATAATAAGAGCTTCGATGAAGGTTCGTTAGTGTGGTTACATAACCCAGTCCGCAGTAAAGGGAAGTCTCCTAAGCTGCAAGCTAAATGGGATGGACCAGACCGAGTTGTGACCAAGATTAACGATGTCACTTACCGAATACGGAAGAGTCCAAGAAGTGCGCCAAAGATAGTTCATGTGGATCGATTGGCGCGATATTATGGGCCTGACAATGCTCGGGACGAGCATGTCTTAGGAGGGGGCAGTGTAACGCCATCTCGTAGCGAGTAATAAGACTACCAAACTCAGCGCCATCTAGTAGCAAATCGCAGTACTACTACGTAACGTCTTTCGGGAATGTTCTGTCAAGGTACTTCTATGCAACGTGTTATCTAGAAGCATCTCGAAGGTGTGGAATGTTCGCGATATTTCTTCCGTGAAAACTCCAGAGTAATCTAGAGTAATGAGCGCACTATAAAGGCGGAGCACTTCGGTGGCGGAGGATCAGTATTTCCAGAGCGATAATACGAGTTATACCTGCGAGTTCAAGTGCGATTAAAAGTGTTCAGTGAAGCTTATAGTAAAGTGTTAATTAGTGGTGTAATAAATAAAGTGTTTTAAGGTAGATTTACCGGCATTTCAATTCGGTAGAACCCCGGCTCGTAACAGTATTAAGTAACATTATAATAACATGCTGTTAAGAAATTTATTTAAACCTAGATAATCTGCTTGTGAGTTGGTTTTACTATCACTTAAATTTATTTGAGTACAATTTATTTGAGTACAAATTTACAGATTTACAAAAGGTAGTGCAATCAGTAACTGATATACTGATGTAATTTAATTTCATGACATAAAAGCTAGGTAGTTTCCGACGTTAGCGTAATGTTATATAAATAAATGCAATAAGGTAACAGATGATAACTCAATATTATACCACTCACTAACATACAGTGTGTCTAGTACCAGTTCCTTACGTTAATTTGCTCGAAATACGTTTACGTATTCCTCCATACATTTCACACAGTTCCCTGACGTTACCGCTAGGGGCCCTGGTGTAAAATGTATTTTTTTTTTTAATTCCGCGGTCCAAGGCCGCGGCCACTCTAACGTCCGTTGCCGGGCGTCTCTGGTTACTAGCAGAGGGTATGTCCAGTGGCGCCCGGCGGACTTTGACCACCTCTGTGGTCTCTGCGGGTGTTTGGTCGGGACGAGAATCCCGCGTCATTGGGGTCGGGTTTTATCCCGCGTCAGTGAGTGAATCTGGTTGCGTGCTATGGGGCAAAGGCCCCGCAGCACGCAACCCTTCTAGCCTGCTTCTGTAACTAAGACTATCGACCTCCATGATCGGGGCCTGAGGACGGCGGGATCGCCATCCTCAGGCCCCGATCATGGAGGTCGATAGTCTTGGGCGTAGTCGCGGAGTCTGGGGCGCCCTGGCCGCCGACTACGGAATTCGGCGGGGAGGGTACGCTCCCTCTCCCTCCCGGCCGCCCCCTTCGCGAGCATGACTTGCTCGCAGAAGGACACCGCCGCGATCCAACTACTCCGGCTGGAGACCATGGCTTGAAGCATGGTCTCCAGCGAGAGGGTATCCACGCCCAGACCCACTACGAGGTCCCGGCGCTGACTCGCCCACGCTGAGCACTCCACCAACGTGTGGAGTGCCGGTGTAAAATGTATGGGGAATACGAAAACGTATTTCGAGCAAATTAACATAAGAAACTCGTACTAGACTTACAGTTTATTATATCCTGCAGTTTACTATGATAAATAAACACAATTTCAGAGGAACCAAATCAAAATTTTGAAAACCAACACGACCATTTAAAAATACACACTCAGAAGCTCCCTCCTTTCCCCTCTTCATCTCCAAAGGGGTGAGAGTCGCTTCGGTAGTCACTTTGTCGGTTGGTCCCACGTAATAGGGGACGAGCCTATTGTCGTTTCCGTGTCTACCTAGGGTACTTATATTTTGTAAAACAAGATAATTATTTGAACGTTGAATGATATTGATCTGTCCAAATAGTATATCAACCTCAATCGCGCACTATTTGCTAATTAATTGGGCCATGAACACGTGACTCACACTAAGACAAATAAATAAGACATTGGCTGACTGCAAATGTGTTTTTATGTACTCAAGGCCGCCCTAACTACCATTGCCAGCCGTCCCGGGTACACCCTCGAAAGGAAATAACCCCAGGGCGTTGGCGGACTTTAGTTGCGCGGTCCTTTGCAATGAAGGGGTTCTGCCTATATATATATACATACATATATTGTCACGCCTCTTTCCCATGGGGGTAGGCAGAGACTATGGAATTCCACTTGCTACGATCCTGGCATACTTCTTTCGCTTCTTCTATTTTCATAACTATCTTCATGCACGCTCTCCGGTTATGGGTACTCTTGACCTGGCCTTTGGTCAAACCATCTCCGATTTGGTTGAAGTACGTTCGCCTAGTTCGACCCTTACCTGCCTGTCTATTCATGCCTGCTTTATGTATCTGTTTCGTCAATCTTCTTTCATCCACCGAACTATCTAAGCATCCCTTTTTCTATCTTACTCACTACATCTTCTGACACACCGCAACGTTCTCGTATATCACGTATCACGCTAGGCTTATTTTACAGATTATTTTAACTACATCGTGTTTCTGAAAAACCTATCAAGTTCCCCAAAGTTCCCTTCAGCTGTTATAGCAACTTCTACTATGCGAATACGATACATATTACATTTTTATAAAAACATAAAGGTCATCTAAATGCCTATCATTTCATATAATTAATTGTTTTCAACTCATTGATCAATTGTATACCGTACACATTCCGTGAATAAACGATTGCAATACATCTTCAAAGATAATCTTTAAATAATATTTTGTTTGAGTAATAACGATTTCGAATTATCTACGAACATCATTAATTATTTTGATTACAAATAAACATATTACAAGTTGATAATTAAGATGTACACAGCCATGTTCGGGATCCAATTCCAAGTTCTTCATTACTAAAAAGTCACGATTAAATTATAATTATTATATCATTGATGGCCAAACTACTAAAATGACCAAAAAAAAAAAAATGCAATATTTAACTCAGAGAATTAGCTATGCCCTTCAACGTGGCTTCCAGCATTCTGGGAACCTTTCAAGTCCGCAATGACACGGTGGAATTTCGCCACGAATGTTGGTCAATATTTTATAAATATTGTAAATACTATATTTGTAATGTTTTACATCCTAATATTAAATTAATATCTGATCCTAATGGGAAACATCTGTAGTTCTGTTCTAAACTAAATTCCTGGAGCCACTCATACATAGTCGGAGAAGGCAGAGTTATTGTACAGTTCGCGAGGGATAAGTGAGTTTTTACTCTACTTTTCGTGGTCACTTACACAAAAGCAAAGCTCCGCTTGTCCCTTGCGAAAAAAAATATATTAGCACATCTTGAGGCGATGGCAAAAACGTATACAGCCAAAGTTCGATTAAGTCAATACAACTTGAAAGTTTTTGAATGGTCATAAACAAAAAAGAGTTGAGTTACTTTAAAATAAAACGTAATTAGCACAAACAATAATTATTTGGACAGTTATACCTTAAAATACTGTACATGGGGCACACTAAAAGTTTTGCACTTCTAGCTAATCGGAACTATTTGAATTTCGAATGTTATATTTTTTAAACGTTGCAACCTTCTTAGTAATAAAAAAAACAATTGGCGGGAAATCATTTGTCAATTGTTTTTTATCACACATCAAAGTTCTACGTATGCAACAAAAATGGAATTAAGTCGAAAAGATTTTAGAGCTTGAGATGATTTTTTATGATTTTAAAAGTTCTCTCTCCGCAATACTGTGCCGCTCGTCTCCAAAGTGCTTTTGGGAGAGAAACACCTTGTTTGAGCACCGTGAGGCGATGGTTTGCTGAATTTGAGAGAGGTCGAGTTTCTTTACATGACGAATTTCGTAAAGGGCGGCCTTCAACTGCCGTCAACGAAAATAATGTGGCTACTGTTAAGCGGTTAATTGAAGAAAACCCGCGGATTACCTATGAGTCAATTCGAGGACTATTGGGGATTGGTATGAGTCTAATCCAGAAAATTTTACACCAAGAATTGAAAGTTCGGAAACTTTGTTGTCGTTGGATCCCTCATGAACTGACAGCGGAGCAGCAGCGTCCTCGCCTGGAATGGTGCTCACAGATGCTACTGAAGTACGACCACGGACATTCTAATGCTGTTTATGACATTGTCACAGGAGACGAACCGTGGATTTATTGTTTTGAACCCGAAAAAAAACAGCAATCTTGTGAATGGGTGTTTGAAAATGAGAACAAGCCAACAAAAGTGAGGCAGGCGCGAAACGTTGGTAAAAAAATGATCGCGTTTTTTTCTCAGCTACGGGTCCCATCTGTACAATTCCACTTGCAGATCAAAGGATTGTTAATGCCGAGTGGTATTCTACCATTTGTTTACCCAGGGTGTTAGAAAAAGTTCGCGAAAGACGACCCAAAAGCCGCGTTCTCCTACATCATGACAACGCTTCTTCACACACGGCCAACAAAGTCATTTTTAGCTTCCGAAAAAGTACAACTCGTCGCCCATCTTGCGCATAGCCCCGACCTAGCACCCTGTGATTTCTGTATTTTCCCCAAAATCAAAGATTTGATGTGGGGTTTCACTTTTACCAACTCCGAAGAGGCAGTGATAGCGTTCAATCAGCACATAGAAAACATGCCTTCAGATCTGTGGTCCTCCTGTTTTAAAAAATGTTTCGATCGCATGAAAAAATGTTTAAAATGTAAAGGAGAGTATTTTGAAAAGCAATAAACATAATATTTTGGTTTTAACATGTTGTTTTTTTAAGTTACGCATAACTTATAGTGTGACCTACGTATAACTGTCCTGTATCGTAAGGTTGAGACTCCGACTAAACCTGACTAAATCGCCCGCCATAACGCGTCAAAACATAGACCAACGCGGTCGTCGTATACGCTGTCGCCGTCGTCAAAACATAAGAAATATCCGGCGACAGCGTATATGACGACCGCGTTGGTCTATGGACATATCTATAGCGCTCAAAAATAAAATGTGAGTAAAAACTATTTTGTATGGAATAATATAAATAATGACAAGGCGGTATGATCAAAAGCCCTGAAAAAACTGTGAATGAAAATGAAAAAAAAGGCGGGAAGTACAATACTTAATACGTGATCAATCTCTATTGTTATAATTTATTTGACTTTTATTTTTTTAAATATTTGGTTCGCCAAATTGACGCCGTCCGCCTGATGGTAAGTCGTGACGACGTCTAGCGATTGTGGGCCACTCTCACAGCACACAATACTATAGAGAGTGGCCCTCAACCTGACGACCTACTGATGTGCCTCTTCACACTCCGGTTGAAGAACCCAGGATTATATGTGGGAGGAAACGCGTGCACAGGCAGGGCGTTCCAGGCCACTATCGTTCGGCAGAGAAACGAACGGCATAAACGTTCGGTTCTCGCGAACATGCTATCCACTGTGTGGGAGTGGCATCTCTGCCCGGCACGCGTTGTTCGGGATCGGAAGGAAGCGGGTGGGATCAGATGGAAGAGCTCTTCAGAACACTCGCCGTGGTAAATACGGTAGAATGCGGCCAAGTAAGCTATTGTTCGGCGCTGAGCTAGCGGCTCGAGGCTTCCCGTTACCTCCGGACAATCTATAATACGGATAGCCCGTCGCTGCATAGCGTCGAGAGCGTCCAGCAGATACTTCGCGGAGCCGTCCCAGAGGTGAAAGCAGTATTCGACGCAGGGTCCAATCTGCGTCTTGTACAGCAGACACCTCTAGTCCGGTGTAAAGAATCGCTTTACCTTATTCAGTATTCCTAGTTTCCGCGAAGTTAGCCCTATACATCTTTCGATGTAGTTTTTATTATTGAGCTCTCGACGAATGTCTATGCCAAGGATATCAAGGTTGTCCTTCATTGGTAATAATGCATTCTGAAGAGAGGGTAGGGGAAGGAAAGGGGATTTCTTCGCAGTAAATGCACACGCCTGTGTTTACTACTAATATTATTTATTTTTACTTTCAGAAACTACTTCGTTAATATTATGACATTAAACTGAGTACCCACTATACATTTTAAAATTATAAACGTGGGTGTACCTAAATGAAGTTAAGGAGGGCGTATTACAAATTTACCCCAAAAAATGGGAAATTTTTGTCTTCTAATAATTATTCTGCATTATTATAATAGTGTCAAATTTCTTTTCTGAAGAAACCCACGTTTATAATTAAAATGGACACAAAAACCGACTTCTAAAACCCGAAATGGGACCAAATATTTGTCGGATTGGGACAAAACTGAAATGGGACCACATTTAAAAAAAATCTAAAATGTTTCACCCATTCTAAAGATATGAATGAGTAAAACAAACATAAAACAAACGCCGTCGAACTGAGATCCTCCTGCTTTTTTAGAAGTCTATATTACTATTATAAAGAGGAAAGATTTGTATTTTTGTGTGTATGTTTTAATGAATAAACTCAAAAAGGACTGTGCCGATTTCAAAGATTATTTCACCATTGGAAAGCTACATTCACCCTGAGTAACATAGGCTACTTTTTCCCACGGGAACCGGGAACGAGTAAACTAAATCACGCGGGTGGAGCTGCGGCGATCAGCTAGTTGGTTATAAATCGCAACCACGTTTGGTCCTGATACTAGATATTGCGCAATTCCCTGAAACCTGAAGCATGAATAGAAAAACGGATCTCTAATCTGTGTTGTATCCTACATTCTACTACCACAGTCAATGTGTCGAACAATGCCAGGCAATCAACATCTTGGTGGAACTTATTAAGCGGTCTTATTAAAATGCATAGTGCCTGGTAACGGCAATAGGCTTGCCCCCTATAATGTGTAACCGACAAAATTATTGGCAAACTGTTTGTTTAATGCACCTCTGCCTACATCTGCCTGTCTTATCAACGGACTTTCAAAAAATGAGGAGGTTCTCCATTCAACTGTATGTTTTTTTTATGTTTGTTACCTCATATCTTGAGGCTAGGTGACTACTTCCCAAAGTGGTCCAATTCCGACTACTATTTGGTCCTATGTCGGTAGTTTGAAGTCGGTTGCTGTGTAATTTTTTGACGTTTATTTTTAAATACATAATACCCAATGCAATCGTAGACATAAAGTTCACTTACAATAATATGTCATATGTAGGTACACAACGACACTAGGTTGATGGGGCCACGGTACGCATCAGCTGTTCACGGTACTCTCTGAGGGAAGAGACTGGTGATCCCCGCGCAGGCAGCTATTTCGCGCAGTCTCTCATTGGCAATTCAGCGCGGGAATGCTGCCTGTGTTATGGACACTGCCTAAGGGCGCGTACACATAGAACGTCCGTTTTACTGGTAAGTTAAAACGTATATGTTATTAGCGTATGTAGTTGTATGAGCGAGTTTACACAGAATACCGTGTGCTGCACACAGCTGCCATTTGCCGGTCTCATTCCTAGAGTAGTGCACATGTCCAATCATAATCATGGCAAGCAAGGCGTTTGAAAAATATATTAACCAAGAAGTCCAATTATGTAAATAGTCGTCGGTTCTGTAAATGCTGTGTGAATAATATCTCCAGTAGCGACGGATCCGTTAAAATCGGTCCTGTAAATGCTGTGTGAATATTACCTGGATCCTGTAACATCGGACGTTCTATGTGTACGCATCGTAAGTCTCCCTACTTTACATATTTATTTAATTTTTTAGTTTGTAGTTTGTTTAGGTTATTTTTAATTTAACTTTCCTGTTCATTGTATATATTCATGAAATGTCTTATCCAAATTTTAATATAAATAAATGTCAATACATGTCAAACAAAAAGAATTAAAAAGCTAACGAGCCTTTTGTATATACTCGTAGTAAGGTAATGCATTCATAGCTCTTAACAATGCAGACGTCTAAATCGTGACTCAAAATTAAATGATATTAAATCAGTATAATAATCGATTTATTATTCTTCTTTATCGATAAAAACTTGAAATATTTGAAAACTGACATCAAGGCAATGATTAGAATATTATGAGAATGCCTTGACCTAAGTTTTGAATGTTAGTGATTCGTTGTATAAACAAACTTATTTTGAGAGTAACCAAGGCGATTAATTGTTTATAGTAGCATGTTGTGAGTAGATAGTATAACAAAAGACATCAAAGATAACTCTATTATTAACCACAAGGTTCACAAAGGCCTATCATAAACCAGTCAAGTGCGAGTCAGACTCCCGCACGAAAGGTTCCGTACCATTATTTATTCTTAGTACACACACACACAGGGTAGCAGAGGTGCAGTAGGTACACACCCACAATTTGGCAGTATTGCCGTCACCGGGCACATATATAATGGGTTATGTCCAAAATGGCCGAATGAATTTAATAAAAAGTAGTAGTTATATTGTAATTTTGACAAAAAAAATTAAATTTTTGATGAAATTTTGATGAAAGGCAACAAAATCTTACGTGCCAGCTCTATGACACAGCCAATTAACGGCAATAAAATCACGTTTATCGTATGGAAGCCCCCTCAAGTATGTAGTTATTTATTATATTCTGCTTTTTAGTAAGTAAGCACTTTATTGTTGTTATAGCGTCAACAGAAATACATCATATGTGAAAATTTCAACTGTCTAACTAAATATTACGATTCTTGAGATACAGCCTGGTGTCATTGTGGCTTGTGGCATGTGACAGACGGATATACTTAGTAATAGGGTCCCGTTTTACTCTCTGAGTATGGAACCCTAAAAATTATGTTACCTACTTGAATGTTAGTTCCAGTTCAGTTCATACAAAATAGCCAATAAAACAAAACATTTTAATTATTAAAACTTTCACGATGTTCACTTTTTAAAAGTTTAATTTATTTAGCCATGGACTAAAATTAGTCGCATGCTCAGGTTTTATATTATTTTTTCAAAATTACATATTAGGAATACCACTATCAAAACCCTGAAAGATAAAGACCGGTAAATGATTTCTTTTTTTTCGATAAACTTATTAAAATTCGAATATTGAATCCTGAACTGGATTTAAAAAATAATGACCTGTCAAAACTAATTGAAAATGGCGCCCGTTGGCGCCAGCCAGGGCAGTATTTCTTCACGTCAAGAGAGAGGTTGATTGTATCTTGCATTTAAATTAATGAAGATGTCCGGTGCTGATCATTCATTATGTATGAATTTGGCTTTTGTAATCATTTGGTAGCTGGTTAATGCATTGTAATGTTATCTAGACAGGTGCTTCAAGTGACGGCTTAGGTTTGCACTTATCATAAATCGAGTACATGACAGGTTAAACAGGCTACTAAGGTTAAAGGTTGGTCGGTAATTGTTTGTTTCCGATCTGATTTAATTCTTTTATCCTCTTAAGATAGCGAATTGGAGAACTGGGTCCGTCAGCCTCACTTTGTCGAAAAAAAAAACAAAAATAACAAATATACCTACTTATTAATTTATTATAAACCGCGCAAGATGACAATGGGATTGGCGGCCATGTTGATGACGTCCGTCATAGTGACGTACAGTCACCTACAATACTGTTTTGTTATCCTCACTTTTCAGCGATTGATGACGTCACTGAGCGGTTTTTGTGACAAGGTTCTATCCCACTCACTCAAGGCTTCTAGGACGTATTCTCGTACCTAATCCCCGTCAAAGAGTAGGTATAATTCACAAAGAGTATACACACACACACAGAGATATCACGCCTATATCCCGAAGGGGTAGGCAGAGGCGCATTACACACCCACAATTTGCCAGTATTTTTAGTCCCACGTAATAAGGAACAAGCCTATTGCCGTCACCGGGCACCTTATAACGGGTAATGTCCAAAATGGCCGAATGAATTAAAAAAAAGTAGCAGCTATATTGTAATTTTGAAAAAAATTTAAACCCGTTGCGATGAAATGTTGATGAAAGGCAACAAAACCTTACGTGCCAGCCGCTATGGCACAGCCAAATAAATACCTGGGCGTCTCGGACTATTACAAAGAGTATACACTTACGTAATCACCTCGTTATATTCACTTGATCTCCATATTACTTTTAAGGACACTTAAGATATGGCCAGGGTCTTAATCTAGCTCTAAATTCCTATCTAGTGTTGTAAAGAATAGCGATGTAGAAATTGCACAAAAGAACACTTAAGGTAGGTATTTCTCTTTAACCAGAGACGACCGCCAACGGACGTTAGAGCGAATTTTAAAAAAAAAAGTTATTTCTCTTTGATTATCGCGTCAGCTTTTCAATGACACCAATCATTATATTTTGAAGTACCGATTATGAATTCAAATACAGATGCATCGACCATTACCACAATACTAATTCACATGATGACCTATATATAACTATTAATCATTGATTATTGTTATTTATTGTACACTATAATGTACACACAACCTTCAATATTACAGAATAATAGGTAAGTATAGTTTTTATAATTAGAATTAATGATCATGAATGCATTTGGTAATGATAAATTATACATTTATGAATTAATGCTGATGATGATTGAGATATTGTGTATTGTATCATTGTTAATTGAGTATACAGATTTGTAGCCAAATAAAGATATAATCAAACTACTTACTTACTTATTACTAGTACCGTTATTACTTATAACTAATCCTCACACACATACATATCACGCCTATAATCTTACGTGCCAGCTGCTGTGGCACAGCCAATTACAGTCCTAGGAATCAATCCTAAGGACCAATCCTAGGAATATAATATGGTGCTTATATTCCTAAGATTATCAGAAACCTAAATCTTTTCAGTAGTTGACCAGGAAGATTATTGATTAACTTCTTACTGAAATAATTTAGATCAGAGATTTCGTCTAATAATCGAAAACTGTAGTTTACCAAATCGAATTTTTGAGTTCCGTTAAATGTTAAGTAATAAATTTAACATACATGCTTACATATATAATATCACGCCTCTCTCCCAGTGGGGTAGGCAGATACCAAGGATTTCCATCTGCTACGATCCTGGCATACTTCTTTCGCTTCCTCAACTTTCATTAATGTCTTCACGCATGTTCGCCTGTTACTGGTACTTTTAACCTGGCCTTTATTTAAGACAATTGGTCGCAGTATGTTCGCCTTGGTCGACCCTTACTAGCTTGTCCATTCACACTCGCTTCATATATCTGTTTTGTCAGTCTCCTGTCATCCATGCTCTCTACATGTCCGAACCATCTAAGTATCCCTTTTTCCACCTTGGTTACTACATCTTCTGACATACCACAACGTTCTCTTATTCTACTGTTTCTCAGTTTGTCCATCAGAGTCACACCAGCTATACTTCTCAAACTTCTCTAAATAAATTAAAAACAAAATATTTTTTATCGAAAATCTGTTATGAGATCGGACATAACAATTGAAATGTTTTGAGAATTAGGTTGTTATTACATGTATTAAATCATTTTTAGTATGGTTCAGACAAAGGAGAGAAAGTAGCCCGTCCGCATGTTACCAACAGGCCTACCGAGACGGATAGTGCACAACAATAGTGAACTACGAAACTTATTCTAAGTTTTACAACCTTCGATTGACACTTCACAAGACCAGAAGCTCAAAGAACAAAGGGTGCCTTTCAACCAGAGATTTGCTATGCTACGATGCTATGGATGCGATTGACAGATGTGATTGAAATGGTAGATACCAATCATATTCATTTGTCTACACTGCTGTGTCATAGCGAAATCATTTTTATTAGTCCACAAGCACATCCTCGCACCTACGTAGCACATCTCTGGTCGAAAGGCCCCCTTAACATTGCAATACGATGTGGCAATGCTGCCCGGCAATTGAACAACGAAATGAATAAAATAACTTTAAATTTGCTAATTTTGCATTGTATAAAAAATCTACTTCTACTTGCTAATTGTAAACTACTGTCTGCTGTTAAAAAGTAGTTACTAAAGCATTGTGATATTTCATATGCAAATAATAGATTAAATGAAACAATATTAGTCAATTCGCTTTAATTTTAAACCAATATTTAAGTAAGTGCTTAACATATTACAGTCTTATTGCAAAGCAGATACGCTAAACTGGAACTCAATTGGCTTAATACCAATTTCAATATTTGTCTTTATGTTATTCTTATTACAAAACAGTGCAATATTTATTTACTTGGTCGTGTGGCATACCGCCGTCCTGCGCTGACGCAACTGCGTCCAACACACATTTCTCTCGATTACAGCATATTATACATACGACATTGAGACCGAGTGACCGACTTCTTTCATATTGTGTACATTATTTACTGGTGTGATCTCTTTAAGATACATTTATAATGAAATTATATTAATTTATGGTTTAATACCGTAAGTGAATTTATTGTATTTTAATGGAAAAGCAGACTTGATTACAGATACGCAAGATTTTGACCAGTCATGGAGAAATTAGTATAAGGTCTACCTTGACCGACCACGGTTGGAGCATTCCAACCGAAACATCGGGTAGCTATTAAGGTATCGTTCCTTTGGTATTTAGATATGAGTTATGAAGGTTAAGGAATACACATTCCGGTGATAGAACGGTGCGTTCCCGTGCACAAACGGGCTGTCTCAATGTACTAAGTACCTCTCTGTAACTTCAGACCCCCGTCAAACAGTTTATGTTAGGCTCAGAGAAATATTAGCGCTATCAAAATTGTGGCAACGAAGCCAGCATTGCAGGAACCTTTCCAGTTAGTAATGACACCGAGGTTTATGGTAGTTGTCGAAAAGGAATGTAACAGCCTTGGCACTTCCCTTTCTCCATTTTCTCTCCCTTTTCGTTATCTCTTGTCCTCTGTTCCATTTTAAATTTTCCCGATGAACTCCCCGTGATTAAACAAAGCATCAAACAAGTGACATTTACATAACAAACCAGTTAATACTCCTTAATAAATTCACTGACCATAATATAAAATGTAGGTAACCTTCGCAACCTATTGATCTTGGAATAGTTGAAAATATTAGCCAATTTCCATATACAGTACCTACCTTGTTTGGCAGAATGTTACGAATGTGAGTCGGAAGGTGTTGGTTCTGACTCGAGCCGTGACTAATGGTTTATGCAACGAGACTCTACAGTTAAAAGTACTGAAACATCATTAAATACATACCTTATTTCATTGATAGAATAATATAGTTTAGCAATATTATAGCGAATAGTAGGCCACTAGGCAAAAGTCATAATAAGTAATAGTCGCCTATATGATTTTTATAAGATGGAAATGTTGAATAATAGCAACCTTATAAGTTTGCTTGTTGGTTAGTAATCGAAATAGTCGTATGGTTCTCAATTCCCGTGGGAACATATTCTCGGGGTAAAAAGTAGCCTCTATTATACCTAATTACATCACGCTGCATGTGATAGACACGTTAATCTTAATCAACTCTACATCTATTTGAAATTTTACGCAAAATCTAGTCGCTAGGGAAATAACCGCAATATGACAGCGTCAGCGCAGAAAAAAAATTAAAACGGCTTCCAAAACAGGAGGAGATTCTCAATCGACTGTATGTTATTTTTATAGTCATAGTCCGAGACGCCCAGGACTCTGGCTGTGCCTTAGCGGCTGGCACGTAAGATTTTGTTGCCTTTCATTAACATTTCACCGGTGACGGCAATAGGCTTGCCCCCTATTACGTGGGACTAAAAATACTGGTAGGGAGTGTGTAATGCACCTGTGCCTACCCCTTCGGAGATATACTATGTGTGTGATATAGTATGTATGTGTGTGTATATGTTTGTTAAATTTAGACTACGAGAACCGATTTTGAGTTTCTTTTTTAAATTGATTGTTACTACTTCCCAAGACAAATATTTGGTCCCATTTCGGTAATTTGAAGTTTTTGACATGTTTTTGTCGATACAGTATTCCTTAGTCTGTACTGTAGTAGAGGTAATTATAATAGTGACATGTCACTGACCCGATAAAACCTTTTTACTTCAACCGGGTCATATGTCGCAATTAAAGTTACACGTCACAACTATTAAGGGTCAACGACAAGTTTCTTGTTGCGTTATGAAACTTAGAAACAGTGAGATTTTTGTTTGACCCGACTTAAGTGTTTTAGATAAAACAACAATACCTGTTTCAAGAAATACCAAACCCGCAGATGGACTTGGCGATCACAAGGTGGTCAGTATAAGAACGAGATTGATTACATTCTTTCAAATAACACACTGAATCCAACAACATGTAGGTAAAACTATAGATAAGTCAAATATTTTTTAGTATCGTAAAAACCGGTCAAGTGCGAATCGGACTCGCGCACAAAGGGTTCCGCAAACGGGAAAACAATCACCTGTGTTCTATAAGAGCTTAAACATTTATTATTTTATCATTTGTTGTTATAGCGGCAACAGAAATACATCATCTGTGTAAATTTAAACTTTCTAAGTATCACGGTTCATGAGATACAGCCTGGTGACAGACGGACGGACGGATGGACTTACAGCGGAGTCTTAGTAATATGGTTCTCGTTTTACCTTTTGAGTATAGAACCATAAATAATAATTTATATCCATACTACTATTATAAAGAGGAAAGATTTGTATTTTTGTGTGTATGTTTGTAATGAATAAACTTAAAAACTACTGAGCCGATTTCGAAAATTCTTTCACCATTGGAAAGCTACATTCACCCTGAGTACGGCAACTTTTTATCCCGGTAATGTGTTCCCACGGGAACCGGGAACGAGTAAACTAAATCACGCGGGCGGAACTGCGGCGATCAGCTAGTAATAAATATAATAATTACTAACATCCTAAAGGGTAGTTAACTACACCCACATTTCGCCAGTCACTGTTATTACAACGTGATTAGGAGCGAACCGGTTTAGCGAGAACGTCGTCCGTCAGTCAGACGGTAACATTTTTTCAACCTAACCTCGAGATAAAGAAATGAAGAGAAGTAAGAAGATGAAAAATATCAGCAATAAGTGTTCAAATTTCCGCAATACTTTTTTACTAAACTTCTTTAATTAATAAATATACTATAGGAGTTTGTACATAATCTTAACACTATGTATTAGCTAACTTGAATTAGGATAACACACAAATTCAATACAGACATATTTCCGCAATGGGACTAAATAATAGTCGGAATTAAACCAAATTGAAATGGGACCACATGGACAAAACTAGCTTTCATTAAAAAAAGAAACTTTGAAAATCGGTTCACCCAATATAAAGTTTCTAGTACGGTGTCTTGCGCGGTGCTTCACGCCGCACCACGCCATAGGTTTTGGCCTATAACTTTTGACCCCTTAGGGCCAGGTAAAATTTTTTGGCTTGCCTCCAGATCGATAGAGATAGATAGGCTATCCATAGAGGGGACAACCATCATTGGAGCATAAGCAGTTCTCGAGAGCTAAGGGGGACATTCCCCATTTCTATATATTGAGTGAACAAACTTAAAAAATACAGTCAGATTGGGAACCGCCTCCTTTATTTGAAATAAGTTAAAAATAATGATGATTATGAAATTTTAATATTAAGTAGTGCGTGCAATTAAATAAAATATAAGTATATTTTTTAAATGCTCTTAAATTACCCAAATTCTAAAGTAAGTAGGTAAAGCCTACTTACTTATTTACGCATTTTTATATAACAAAAATATTTTTATTTACTAAAACATATGATAAATAAATAAAATAAAAATATTTAAATAGTTATCTACATTACAAAGTATCGTTTAAAAAATCCTCCTTGTCATTGCCGACTGGGAAGGTTCCCAGAATGCTGGCTGTGTTACCACGTTGGATCTCGATACTTATTCTTTGGACCAGAAAATAGCCACCCTCCTGGTCCTGAGAAGCATCGATTAGGCGTATAACTAGTCTAGCCATAAATACTGTTACATTAAAACTTTTATTCTTTTCAACTTTTTAATGATTTTGAATTTGGAACACGCATATTATTTTAAAAACTTCTTTCGATTTCGCGCCATTTTACATATTTTTTCGTGTTCATTATCGAATTACAATATAGAATGAGGTGTTAAAGAAAATAGGATCGCAGTGATCGCCTTGCACAAAGTACCCACTTTGTGCAAGGCGATCACCGTCGGTCATATTCCAGACACTTCAAAAACTTGGTATCAGCCGAATGTTCGTATATCGTACTATCAATAGATACAACAACACTTCGTCTGTCGAGGACCAGAAAAGATCGGGCCGGCCGCTTGCTGTTAGAACTACAAAGTCTATAAGGAAGCAAAAAATCTTATCGCGAGAAATGAAGATTCCCGCTAGGACTCTGTCACGTATTATAAAACAAGACCTGAAGCTCGGTGCTTATCTTCGATATACAGGACATGCCCTAAATCAATATTTACGATTAAAGAGAGTGGATCGATCAAAGCGCCTACTGTCGCGATACGCAGGTGAAAGGCACAGAAATATCCTCTTTACCGATGAAAAAAATTTCACGATTGAAGAACACAACAATAGGCAAAATGATAAAGTGTACGCTCACAGTTCTATGGAAGCTGCTCAAGTGGTCGGAAAGGTACAACATGGTCATCATCCTGCGTCAGTGATGGTTTGGTGGACGTGTCTTATCAAGGAGGCACAAAACTACATTTTTGTGAAACAGGAGTGAAAACTTCAGGCAAAGTGTATCAAGATACTGTCTTGGATCATGTTGTGAAACCTCTCCGCAATACACTTTTAAAAAATATACCGTGGACTTTCCAGTAGGACTCTGCTCCTGGTTACAAGGCAAGAACTACCTAAGCCTGGCTAGAAACCAACGTTCCGGACTTTATAAGAGAAAGACTGAAGACTGGCCCTCATCTAGCCCAGACCTCAACCCTTTAGACTACAAATTATCGTCAGTTTTAGAGGACATGGCCTACTCTAAACGACACGGCGACATTGAGTCTCTTAAAAATCTTTGGAGCAAGCAGTGGCAAAATTTCCCTTGGAAACAGTGCGTAAATCCATAGATTCGTGGCCAAACAGATTAAAGGCCTGTTTAAAAGCCAAAGGTGGCCATTTCCAATAAAATATATTTTTATATTTTGCTAAGACTTTAATAAATATGTAGGTATAAATTTTAATAATAACTAAAGAAAACATAAATAAAGAAAAACATTTTCATTGGTAACAAAACTTACGGCTGGACTAGGTTTAATTATGTATATTATATTTCTTATTGTAATTAGATCTATGTACCTATTAGTTTTGAAATTACCAAGTATCTAATAATTTATAACGCAATAATTCAGATGTAAAATCAGAAATTCAGTATTTCTGATTTTATTGAATTATTGCGTTTTGCTGAATTGCTGAATGCTGATTTTACCAAAAACCTGCGACACATACATAAGGAAGAACTTAATATAAAAAACCGGCCAAATGCGTGTCGGGTCACGCATAGTATTGGGTTCCGTAGTCACACATAATAACCTATATAACTCCTGAACTAACAGAGTTATTGGATCTGCTATAGTTTTCCTTAAAAGTTCATTACATGGACTACCATCACAAATATTATCAGATTTTTCGAGCTAGCCATTTACATTTTAATGGGACGCTCTGTTTTACCAAAAAAAATAGTTATAAAGTTGAATAGCTCGCAAGCGAATACTTAAATCAAACAATTGTTTTAGCAACCTCTCATTGTTTTTAAATACCTATAAATAACCTATCTAATAATACCCCACACTCCGGAGTAGACGCAAGAAAAAAAAACAATTTTGGTTACCTACGTGAAGGGGAGGTACCAAAAACATATTTTTTATAATTTTCTTTTTTTGTCGACATAGTACAAACTTTGCATGGATGTGTATTACATATCCATGCAAAGTCTCATGTTTCTAGCACTGACCGTTTAGGAGGAAAGCCGAGGACAGACGGACGGACGGACATGACGAAACTATATGGGTTCCGAGACTTTTACTACGGAACCCTAAGGGCCGGCGCTTACTGCCGGCATGGCACGGCAGACTGCTGCGGCATCCCGCGGCGTTCCCTGTCATGCCGTAGCATGACACGTGGGTTGTGCTTCGACATGCCTGCATGCATCTCTTGCCACGCTCAATCAGTGTGAGAGACAAAAAACGTGCGCGCGCCAGTGCGTCTTCTCTCTCCCTAGCCACCGCACACCGACCGGAAGTCCGGTTAATGGGACGCAATCCTGCGTTCCATTAACCGAAATGACCGCTGCACAAGTTACAACCTTATTTCAACTTACTTAGCAATCATAATTCCTCGACACAAAGTGACCCATACGTCTCGTGAGATGAAATGGCGTGCCGCAGCATCCCGCCGCATGCCAGGACGCGTCGCGTCATGCCGAAGCGCGTCGCGTCATGCCACAGCATCCCGCGGTACGTCGCGGAATCGTGGTATCGAAATAAAGTAACATGAACTCTAAACTAATTGAAATAAGATTCAAAGTAACTTGATTAGTAACAAAATCCCTTGCCATGCCGTGCCGTGCCGGCAGTGAGCGCCGGCCCTTAAAAGGACATGCAGACAGCGGGAAGCGTAGTTAATTATGAGCAGTAACTCGGTTAAGTCTACAAGTATAGATTCAAAGATTTAAAGATTCAAAACATTTATTCATTTAGGTTATAAAAACACTTATGACTGAATGTCAAAATTATAGTAAACCAATAGTGTGCCAATAGTCACAGAATAGGGAATATTTTTTACATACTATTCCCTATTCTGTGATAGTAGATACCCTACTCCATCTATTATCTATCCTTCTGCGAGCAGATCATGCTCGCGAAGGGGGCAGCCGAGAGGGAGAGGGATCGTACCCTCCCCATCGAGTTCCGCAGTTGGCGGCGAGGGCGTCGCAGACTCATCTACGCCCAAGATCATCGTCCTCCATGATCGGGGCCTGAGGATGGCGGGATAGTCACCCGCCGTCCTTACAGATTCACTCACCGACGCGGGATAAGACCTTACCCCAACGACGCGGGATTCTCATCCCGACCAAACCTCCGAAGAGGCCACACAAGTGGTCAACGTCCGCCGGGCGCCAATGGATACCTTCTGCGTGCGTGCCAGAGACGCCCGACAACGGACGTGGGAGGGGTCGCGTCCATAGGGCGTGGAATTATAAAAAAAAAATAGTGTCAGTTACAAGTGTCTATGGCATTTTTGTTTTATAAGTTACATATTGTGGTAGAAAGGTGCGTCTCAATTACAATTAAACCATAATATATATATAATGTTGATACAACCGAAAGATGAAGCCGCACCAAGTCATAATATTTGATGTTTGTATAAATTGAGAGTCTAGCATAATATGAGTCGAGGAGGAATATGTTTAGTAAATATGTATTGGACTTGGATTTGGGTAATTAACTATTATTTATCTACGTATTGTACGAGTATTATAAATTAGTTCACTAGCGGCACTGTTAGGATTTTACCAAATTTAACTAGGTATGGGGGACAAGGCGCATGGTGAAGGTGAGCGCTGACTAGTCGCAAAGTTGCCACCCTAACCGAGTGAGTCGCACCATGAATCCATGGAGTGGAATCCAGGGATATTATAAAACAAAGTATTAGATCTTTATTTATTTATTTATTTATTTATTTATTTAGAACAGCTTACAAGATATACACCAAGACATTACATAATCATCATAAATTAAAGTGTCATGCGTTTGGTGCTACCTCAATTACAAGCTGCCACGGCATGCAATGAGAAGCAGATTATAGATATAGATATGTAAAACAAAAAATTTAAGTAGGTACAATAATTTGTGAGACATTGAAAAACTAAACTATATTAGGTAAGTGAGTAACTAGTAAATTGTGGGATGGGTTTAGGATGAGGAATTTAAATTTAACTAACGTTTGCCCAAAGATGTCCAAAGCGCGCCCCTTAGAGATACTGTTATAATGGTGTTGAAGTCGGTTCATAGGCGAGTGGAGTCCCAGATTACTTCTTGCTTTCTTGGGGATAAATAAACGGAATCTTGAATTACGCGGAAGTTTTTTCGGGGTACTAAATTTTATTTTTTGGAGGAGACACGGGCAATCATGAACTCCATTCGCCACCTTATATAGGAATATTTGGTCCAATAGTTGCCTCCGAACCTTAAGACTGCGCAGCCTGAAATGATTCAATCGTTCCTTGTACGAAGTCAAAGTCCTTGCGTTATGGTGGTGGAAGGTTAGATGGTACAAAAATCGTTTCTGAACCCGCTCAAGTGAATTTATGTGGACTTCGTAATGAGGAGACCAGACTTGACTACAGTATTCAAGCCTCGATCTCACTAAAGTATTAAATAGGCTAATCTTAGTTGATTCTTTCTTAAAGTTTTTGCAGTTTCTGAGCACAAACCCCAACATACGGAAACCTTTAGAAGTAACATTGTTGATGTGAGGAATGAAACTCAACTGCTTGTCCAGTATCACTCCCAAATCGCGAATTTCACCAACTTCATTAAGGGGAATGTCATTTATAGTATAGGTATTCTTAGGAGGCCGTGTATTTCTAGTGAATTGGATGTAATTACATTTATTAATATTTAGCGTCATGTGGTTTTTAGTGCACCATTGCGAGAGTCGGTTTAGGTCTTCTTGTAGAAGTCTTGAATCGTTAACCGAGGAAATAGGTTTGGAAAATTTTAGGTCGTCGGCGTACATGTAAACTTTTGAGTGTATAAAGCAAGAGGTAATGTCATTAACGAATATATTAAAGAAAATCGGACCTAAGTGAGAGCCTTGAGGGACACCAGTGGGGGTGGAAAAGGAATTAGAAATGTAACCCTCACACACAACACTAGATTTACGATTATTTAAATAAGAAGCACACCAGTCCAGAAGGTTTCCGGCAATACCGACTCTGCCGAGCTTCTCGATAAGGATAAAATGATTAACCCTATCGAACGCCTTACTGAAATCAGTATAAATGACGTCAACAGGCGTCCGACTGTCAATTAGTTCGGAGAGATCCGAGACAAATGACACCAGGTTAGTAGAAGTGGAGCGAGATTTCACAAAACCATGTTGGAATGGTGTCAGGTAGTGCTTAGCAATTGATGATATTACGGGACATAACAAGGATTCAAAAACCTTTCCAAAGACAGACAATATTGAGATTGGTCTGTAATTTTCAGCCAACGTTGTATCTCCAGTCTTGTGTATCGGTACAATTAGTGCCTCCTTCCAGGCAGACGGAAAGATACCACATGCCAATGATTTATTATAAATGATCGTCAGTGGAGGTGCAAGTTCTTTTGCACATTTATGTACAAACAAGGACGGTATGCCGTCAGCTCCAGCACCTTTATGCTTGTTTAGTCTTTTCAGAGAATTTTCTACGTGATTGATTGTAAATGAGACTGATGCAAGAACATTAGAAGGTTCGCATGCAGAGGCGGCAGCGATGTTATCTTCACACCCGGCAATAGGCACAGAAAACCCATAAACAGAGGAGAAATAAAATGCGAGCATATTGCATATGTCAGTACCATTGTTTGCAGTGTTACCATCATGTATCATAGAGGTTGGGTAAGAGCTGCTATTGCGGCGTTTTTGCTTAATGAATGTCCAAAAGTATTTGGGGTCCGATGTTATCATTGATTCTATGTTTGATATATAGTTATTATAGCATTGAGTAGTTAATTTTAGACACCTTTTTTTCAATAATTGGCAAGATACATTATCTAACGGATTTTTATATTTGTTGTAACGAGTCCGATATTTGTTTCTTTCTTTTAATAGTCGCTTCAATTCAGGTGTAAACCAAATGGGGAATTTGTCTGAGATTGGTTTGGTCATTGGGACAAATTTTTTAATGGCTGCGTTGACTAGACTATAGAAATGTTGTACCATATCATCCACATACATGTCACAAGGCAGGTCCTGACTCCACGTGATTTGATTCAAATTATTGATAATACTATCATAATCAGCTTTGTGAAAGTTCGACTTCATTTTTTCATTTTTTACGAGTGAGACGGGGGGCTTTGGCATCAATAAGTTAAATTCAAAAGGAGGATGGTGTGAATCTAACTTGCTTATGGGTGATGCACTTTTTAGACTATTGATACATAAAATGTTAGACAAGGCCAGACAAAGGCTTCTGTTTTTATCATTTGTTACATTATTATACTGTTTTAGATTGTTCAAAGTGATAAAATCCAAAAATGACTGGGACATAGTACACGCCTCACGTAAGGTGCCATAAAGCGAGGAACCAACCGACTCTGGAACCCAGTGTATATTGTACAAGTTAAGGTCACCTAAAATAAGTACATCAGAGTATGTTTCTAGAACACGATTCACATTACTCATAAAGTGTTGCAACTGCACATTTTGTAGCGGGGAGGGGAGGTAGGTGCTGCAAAATGCAACCCTTTTTGGTTTGTTATCTACTAAGATGTTAATTGAGACCCATAAGTCTTCACACATGCTTTCACAGTGGGTTAATCTAGCTGAGGGCAGTGCTTTGGAAACGGCGATTACCACCCCTCCACCGTCCCTTTTGTTCTGCTGATACGGACTGGTCGATCGATCACGCCGATCTTTAGAACTACGTAACGGATTTTGATGCGGTTTACACCAATGGATAGAGTGGTTCTAGAAGCAGGTATTTGTGTAAGTATCTAAACAATTTGTCAAGAGGGAAAGCCACGGGCGTCCTAGTAAATTACAAATAGACCACAAAATCTGATGTCATCAGCAGGACTCGAACCCACGGCCTTTCCCTTAGAGGGGGAATGCTCTGACCACTGAGCTACGATGACTATTCAGTGTATGATAATATTTTTAAAATAGTTTAAGCAAACTCATTGCTTTGAAATACAGAAATGTATGTCTCTTTATATTCTAATCCCCACGGGAAAAAAGTAGCCTAATAGATGTTTATGATTAGGCAACAAATACCTATTAACAAAAGTATCTTAGCAATTTGTTCTGAGGTTTTAAAGATTACCACATACGTATAAACAAAGATTATCTTTTTATTATATTACTAAAGTATTCAGTTTCAAATTCTCCAAGGCAATTCAATTTCTTAAGGAATCAATAACATATGTATCAGATCATATTTATGTAAGTGATCCTACTACATACCTATCTGTTTAAAAACCGTCATGCAAATTCAGTTTTGGTATCAAACACGATACCTATGTGGTACAACCTTCATACAATCTAAGGTAATGAAGGCTTCATACTGATTCAAACAACGCAAACGATAAGTTGCGTTATCTTTGTAACCCACTGCAAGAAACTCTTTATAGGTAATTTTTGTTTCAATGAGTGAGCATCACGCGTAGGTAAACTAAATGAGTACATACATACTTATGTAATTGGAGAGTTAAGGAAATCAAAACCCGCGTTGATATACTTAAGTCCCTACTCGTAGTATAATTGTTAAAATGTGATTTAACAGACTGATAGTAAATGATTTGTAAGCGTTTGCCTCTGCCTACTCTATCGGGGACATGGTCGTATGTTTATGTAAATTATTTCGAGTGCTGCGGTGGCGTGGTCAGTTGTATCGGCTTTCGACTCCGGAATCTCGGGTTTGATTCCCGGGTCGAATCAAATATTTGTGTGATCCACAAATGTTATTTCGGAGTTTGGGTGTTTTTGATGTATTATGTACGAGTATGTATAATACATAAGAATATAAGTAGGTATGTTTATCAGTTGTTTAGATGCCATAGCATAAGCTTATAGCTTAGTTTGGGCTAAATGATGTTGTGTGAGAATATCGAAAACTATTATTTATTAAAACTGTTTATATTTTTTTTTTGATAAACTGAATTTAATGGTTAAAAATATTAAATCTTATTTATGTAAAGAGTATTTTATGAAAATCGATAACTCTGTTTATGAAACATAGTAACATGAAATGGTTGTCAGAAAATTATGCTGCATGCCTGCAGACAGATTTTTGAACGACTTCATTCATAAGCGCAACAATTGCGTTGTAAGTGCGTTGACGCAGCGTGGCAGCTGAATCTCCTGTACGAGCTCTACTAACTTTAGAAAGAGTTGGAGCAGTGCTACGCGTAGCTCTACCATTTTTATTAGGTGATAATAGCATATTACTGCTGGATAATCCCTGGTACACGACCGTATTTATAAACATTAGTTGATCTAAGATAAATACAAAATATCTAGTACGAACGTAGCAGGTATTTAGTAATTTCTGGTGGTCAAATAGATCGGACCATAGAGATAAGGTCCATAGATCGGACATAGAACATATCTACCACAATTTAAAAGAGAAAAAGTTATGTCGACATTATCCCTAAAAATTGCAAATAGCTTTTCATTAAGTACGTAAGTTTCATTAAGTAAGTAAACTGTGGTTAGTGACCTACCTATTTCATATAAAAAAAAATATAATTGTACTTTTCTTAGTCACTTAATTGCTTTTATTATACCTACTTACTTTCCATGGTCTACGAGAGCTTTATTATCTGATCGGAGGCTGAGGACGGCAGGCTGGTAACCCACCATCCTTACACAAGCACGCCAGACGGGTTGTGTACACGGAGTGTGCTCTCAGCCCAAGTAAGCCTTTACTCACCAACGCGGCATTAAAACCGTACCCCAAAGATGCGGAATAACACCTGATGCGCGGTAAAGCGCCATGGGGTAATTCCGGTAATAGACGATGGAGCGGTAGTGGCCCTAGGCCGCAGTTATAAAATGTCTTTATATCTGTCTCACAGAGGCCTATTGCATGTAAAATGTTTCGCACATAAATTATTCGCACGTAAATTATATTAATTCACGGACATTAAGTGTGGATGAATCGTTAAATAAAGTAAGGAGGTATATTTAAATATTATGTCATTAAAACTTGAATGTAACTGTTATGTGTACCTTGTTATTTAAAAAGATAATAAAAAATTAAAAAAAAAAATTGCAATTGCATTTATTTAAAACTAGCAGACGTCCGCGGCTTTACTTGACTAATTATATACACAAAAGCCTTCCTCGAGAACCACTCTATCCATTGGTGAAAACCGCATCAAAATCCGTTGCGTAGTTTTTAATCTCTAAGCATACATAGGGAACTAGCCACTTTGTTTTATACTATGTTATGATTTGCTAAATGCAGCATCATAACATTGTCTATTCCTATTTAGGTGCGAACACTATCAACATCTCTGGGGGCCCAAGCTTTCCTCACCTGCACGTGGTGCACATACTGACATACGGTTATAAATCACGTGTTTCACCAATCATACATCGCAGCGGCGACTGGACTGTGAACTGACTGTGATTGTGAGTGAACTCAGATGAAGCTCTGTAAGTATATTGAAGCATATCCTGAAACGGCAAGTTGTTCCCACAGGAATACATTCCCGAAATAAATCAGCCTTTGAAAGTCCCGTTAAAATTAGTCCAGTCGTCCCGGAACTAACAGATCAACAAGGTTTTTTTTAAATAGATATTCCATTTTTAATTTTTTGTAAATATTCAAAAGAATGTACTCGTGTGTCGTTAACTCGTTACCAAATAAAAGGATTTTTTTTAATTACCATGGCGCCTTACGCAATATTAGAGTAAACCTTATAATATATGTTTACAACGCACTACATTTTAAATAATTTACATATAAATTATTATGTTTAACTATATTGCATACAATTAAGTCTAATTAACACGGTGGTGGAGAACATTTTGTAATGATTCATTCAAATTAACACATACCTTTAAATAATTGGTGTGGTAATTGTAAAATTTGAAATAATTATGTACTTATTTAAATCAATTTCGGTTCAATCATCATCATCTGAATGTTACGTAGGGTTTACGATCGTACCAACTCACGCTTCACACTTCGCCCGAACACCTGCTAACAAGGTATCACTGCTGCTATCACTTCTAATAAAGTGATAAAGCTTGTTTGCTTTATACTTGTTACTTAAAGTGATATTTACAAGTGAGTGTAACTGATACAACACGTGCTAAGTCTATCACTTTACAAGTCAAAATGTATATATAGGTATTTGTTTAACTTATTATTTAGAAGGTGTAAGTAGATTAGGCACGGATGTACTATACTATACACCGTAAAAAAAAATTATTAAACTGTGGTAAGTACTTTCAAGATGTATACTGTCAAAGTCAATAAAAATAAAAAAAAACTAAAGAAACACGCTTTTATAGAGAATACAAATAAAAAGTAGAAAATAAATTTTAATAAGTTTGAATTAAGAATAGTGTAAATCTATACTTATAATAAATCTGTAGAAGTGAAAATTCTGTACATTGAAGATATCAAAAAAATAAATGGCAGGGGGTGTTACTAGACCGACACCGAATCCAAAAATGTGATTAAAAAAATTTTTGTCTGTCTGTCTGTCTGTTCAGGCATCACGCAAAAACTACTGGTTCGATTACGATGAAACTTGGTATAATTATTCTTTAATATCCTGGGCACCACATTGGCTACTTTTTATCCCGGAAAAGTATATACAATAAAAAACAAACTTAATTTTGCGGTTCGATCCCTTGACCCGAGTACTGTACCAACCGCAAATAATAAGTTTGTCGTAGGTTTTTTTTATTTTTTATATTCGGTTCGCCAAATTGACGCCGCCCGCCTGGTGGTAAGTCGTGACGACGTCTAGCGATTGTGGGCCACTCTCACAGCACATACGATAGAGAGTGGCCCTCAACTTGACGACCTACTGATGTGCCTCTTCACGCTCCGCTTAAAGAACCCAGGGTTATATGTGCACAGGCAGGGCGTTCCAGGCCACTATCGTTCGGCAGAAAAACGAACGGTTAAAACGTTCGGTTCTCGCGAACATGCTATTCACTGTGTGGGAGTGGCATCTCTGCCCGGCACGCGTTGTTCGGGATCGGAAGGAAGAGGGTGGGATCAGATTGAAGAGCTCTTCAGAACAGGTTACGTCACCCGCAGTGGAGTTCACTATTAATGGTTTTTAGAACTTTTGTCTGTTTGTCTGAATGTTTGAACACGCTAATCTCAGAAATGATTTGATTTTTTGATTTGAACTTGCGGTTCGGTTTTCAATCGCTTCATAAATAAAAAAGTTATGTAGATCTAAAGTAACACGCAGGCGGAGCTGCGGGCAACAGCTAGTAATAAATAAATGTATATTATTGTAAAAAAAAGCGTGAGGTGCATTTTAAGATATTATCAAAATGATAATTCTTCTACATACTCATATCTGTCAATAAAATATGGATTCTCTAAAAAGGCGTGTTTTGTAGTTTTTTTTAACTATTATTTATTTTACATTTCTTAGTTTATTATTATTTATTTATTTATTATTTATTTATTTTTTAATCGAATTATTGCATTGTTATCTAAACTATTATTTATTTTTAATTTTTTAGTCTATTATTATTTATTTTTTTTTTTTTTTAATCGAATTATTGCATTGTCATCGATCTTTGACAGGTGTGCAAAGTTTGAATTAAATCTGATCGTTCAAAGTAGGGCAAAATCGAACCCAAAAGAGTCGGTTACAAACAAACATACATACAAGCAAGCAAGCAAACATACAAGTGAAGCTAATAAAAACATTTTAAAAACAGCCCAAGGGCGGCCACGTATAGCGTAGGAGCCGTAGTCACGTAGCCTCTATAACTCCAGAAATAACAGAACAGTTTTATTAAATATAATCTAACATCAAAAAAAATCGTTTTTCTAGCTCTATCTTTTGGGAGGAAAGCCGTGGATATGGACGTAGACATGACGAAACTATAAGGGTTTCGAGACTTAAAAACATTGACTAAATTAGATTTTCTCCAAACCCATTCCCGTGTTGTGCCATGACCACAGATTAGTAGTAGTGGCATGGCAAATGGCATTTCTAAATGGTGTAGAAAGCCATGATATCTATTATAGGCATGATTAGCCAACAGTAATCGATGTCTCAAAAATACGCACACAACCAAACACGTTTTTTATGCCCGAAAGGGCAGACAGACCCGTTCATTAGCAAACATTTCGCCGTTGGCTAGTCCTACGTTATACTCGTAGTTTGCGGACAATAACATTGCACAGACACTTCTGCCTTGCTGCGCTGCATGTCTGCCTTGCACCACGCAGACAGAATAACGCTGACAGACGGCCGCTTACTCCACATATTATTATTATTTCCTTTATGTATTTTTATTATTATTTTCCTTTTTTTCTAAGCTGTTGTTATTTTTGTTAGTTTATTTTGTAAAAGTGGAGTAATAAATGTTTTTTCTTTCTTTCTTTCTTTCTTACTTCGGATATTTTGCCAGCTTCGTCCGTTTGTCATTAGGTGCACAGCGTGCAGGTGAAGCCGTCAGGATGACTTTGGCCACGTAGATTTTGGAAGGCCCCTTAGTTGACCGACCGAGCGCTACATTTCGAGACTGGACAATTTTGCTTTCGTCTATCTATCTGTATGTGTGTTGCGGGCTAGCGACTACTAGTAAGTCATCATCCACCGTCGGCTTTCCAGTCTAACTGCGATTCAGCTGAACTTCGATATTTTCTGTGAAGCAACTGCCATCTGACCTCCACAACCCATGGCGATATCGAAGTTCTGTAGTTAGACCGCTCGGATTTTTGATTTAGAGCTACATCTACCCCTCACGACTGCCATAGATGTTTGTATGACAACCGGAACCGACGGCTTAACGTGCTTTCCGAGGCACGGAGGGGTCTCAATGTCTTAAGAAATGGTCACCCATCCTAAAGCTGGCCTGACTCGATGTTGCTTAACCTTTGCAATGTGTTAACATTCTCGGTTACCACTAGACTACGAGCGACTACTAGTAAGTATAGTTTTTATTTAGAGTTGGTTTCAGAAAGTGCTCTATATCAGCCAGTCAAGACAATGAACTCTCAAAGAGTGTGAGAATAAACTGTGAGAGCTTTCCAAAAATATATCCTTACGTCATGCAAAAATATATATCGATCTCCAGAGCTCGGGAGCGTTATAGCCTTTGCTTGATATAATCAAATTGCTCTTTATTAGAATTAGCTAAGTATAAAAATTATAACAGTGCAGTAAGAAAATTATAGGTCAAGTTTATTCTTGCAAGTATACTATTAACCTGTCATTACATCTTATGCCAGTCTGTCTGTTGTTCTACAGATTAAAATAAACAACGACTAAACGTCGTCGGACATATTAAAGGCGTTAAAAATATTGCTAAATAGTAATTGTGTGCTAATTATATATGTATGTATGTACCAGAGTTGGAAATAGTTTCGTCACAAATAGAAAGGTCGCAGGCACTATTAAATGTCACAACAAATAATTTGTTATTTGATTTGCAATTTATGAAACTAATCACAGTTATTTGAAGCCCTTTTTATAGAGCCCTTTTTATAAATAAAAAAAAAAAAAAAAAAGAGCTTGGTGTAAGTTACAAAGTATTTTTGTTAAGTAATTTAATTAAGCTTAGAATTATAGCAATCGAGTACATGTCACAAGTATCTAATAGTTGTAGTCCAATCTCATTATTACCCTGCTTTTATTTTACAATATAGGTAGGTACTTAATTAGCTAAAACGAATAAAGATCTTCATCTGAATTAGATCAAGCGGCAGTTCTCTTTCAAGGGGAATGTCTGATCAACTCAGCTTCTTCGACCACAGCCGAAGACATTGGAATTGCAATCCATCGTTTACGTCGTGATTTTTCGTATTTGCAATTTCACTATCACTACATATTAAAAAGCAAAGTCGCTTCCGTCCGTATGTACGCTTAGATTTTTAAAACTACGCAACGGATTTTGATGCGGTTTTCACCAATGGATGGAGTAGTTTTCGAGGAAGGTTTTTGTGAATAAAATTTGTCAAGCGTTCGAATCGATTGTATTTACAAGTTGTTCGACTGTATGCACAAATGACGTCATAGTGTGCTATTTAAACAAAACTTAGGTATCGTTTTAACGTTTAATAAAATGGAAGAAAACCATAATGTACGTGGGGCTTTTAAAGCCTGGCTTTTTATTGAGTACTCTAAGAATTACAGTAAGTAGGTATATACTTTGTTGTTGAAACATCTTGGAAGTGAATGTCACGTAATACCATTAGCCGTACATAATGGAGGAAAGTTAAAGTCTGCCGTATTTAATTGAACCAAATTATGATTATGATTACGAAATGTTTTACTTCACGATATTTTTGTACGTGAATTACTTAAAATTATGTTTCAAAAAGTATGTCTACTATGTATTATGTCTGTGATAATCACTTTTGTGTTCACCTCAGTGGAAATATATGATGTGTTTAACTACAATTATACAAATGTAAACGGTAGTCCAACTAGTATGGTTATTAATGCATATTGTAGGGCTCACACTTGCTTGAAATTTATACTATAAAATTGTAAAGCATAATTGTCGGTATAATAAAGATAAATTAAACAGTGATTTTGACTCTGAAATCAGAATTTATATCCTATAGAGTTGGTTTCTTAGCGCATCACATTAACGGACACATATTTTAATGACATTTAGTAGATAGGCTACCATTTATACCGATAACATGCCGATAATAGTTTCCCGTGGGAATCTGGCACGGAGGATTCCTCAGGCCACGGGTAGTTAGTAAAATAATTATGGCTTTTTATCACACCTACACCCCCGGGGGGGTGGACAGAAATGTATTTGACACCTCCATTTTACAAGCATATTGCACAAAATCAATAACGTTCCTGTCATCTGATATATAAATTCCAACAACCCGGTGACCGACGTTACGTAATTATCTTACCTTACGTACCATTCTTGCAGTCCGGGCTTTAAAAAAATACTACGAAGCCCTAAAATTTAAGAAGATTCAATATAAAACTGATATAGCCCCAGACTACGCCTACTTAAAAGCATTATTGTCAGTGACACCTACCAAAAGAACTTACTTTATTACATAAAGTTGATAAGTGGGCGATAAGTGTGACTGATATCTACAATTAGGTACTACACAGCCTCTTATGGTAAGTTTTATGCTCTGGGTTCAGGGGGCCACCGAGATCTTAGAAGCCTTCAAGTGGTCCATCTGCCGATCAGCTATAGGTTAGCCTTTAGCATCTATGGGTTAGTTAGACTATTACGTGAGACTAAAGAAATACTGGCGAAGAACGTATAATAGGGTCCGTCCACTAGACTCACCGGGTTCAATCCCCTGGGGAGTCCTTTGAACTTTTGTCCACATCGATTCCCCTAAATCAGGTGAAATGGATATAAAACGTATACTGAAGATAGAATCTTCGCCAGAACTGAGCGTTTCAGAAGAACGATCGACGCCTGGAACGTCCTGCCCGCGCACGTATTTCCTCCTACTTACAACCCAGGATTCTTCATGGTGTGAGATTTCTTGGCGGATTGTTCCTCACAGGCTGTCTGTTGTTGCTTTGCTAATCTGAGTAGTTGGGTACTTCAATGTAAATGTCGCATCATTCATTACGACGTTCATAAGTAGGTAGTGTTACTATGTGATCTAAATAAATAAAAAAATTGAATTAGATTTATTTATGAACATTTCTTGAGTTTAGATTTAGACGGATACTTTTATCCCAGTAATGTGTTTCCATGGGAATGTTATGTTTTTTTCAAGGGCGTAGGTATCCAGAGGAAAAATGTTAAGTGATGGTTTAATCTGTGTCTCGCTGGAAGTAAGTATTTATAAGGGTTCGTTTAAGAGTCCGTATGCAGAATCGAAACGGGCGGAATTAGGTATTTGACACATTTTGTGCGTGAGTCCGGAGTTACCGATGGTGGTCAGCCAGTAGGTACGGCGATTACATGGTTTTGATCTTTTTTTTTTCATTTTATAATAATAGTGTCTTGTGTGGGGGAGGTGAAAAGAGGGCTAGGAGGGGGGGTGTTTTTTTCTCTCCTTAAATTCAAGAAAAGACCCTCTATACTCGTATTATCCCGTAATCAAAACTCCTCTACCTTTCCTCTGTCGTTGCACTCTCAAAGGGGGGGCGAGGGCTAATTTTTTTTCCTAATCAAAATCATTTGACCTCCTCTCAATGAATCAAGAAGAGAATCAAAGAATCAATTTCATTTATTCAGTTTAGGCACATAAAGAGCACATATGAATGTCAAAATTTTACAATTTTGTCAAGTAATATTATAAAAATACTAAATTAAGTAAGTACATAAATAACCATTAGAAAATGATTCTTTCGCTGGTTCGGTAATTTGGTTCTCCTGAGAAGAGACCAGCAAGAAACTCAGGTAGATTATCCATTTTCTTTTTTAATATTGTTTTGTTTACATTGTTACAATTAGTTTCTATTGTATTATACGAGTGGCCAACAACAGAAGATTAGGGTGACCATGCATTTTTATCATTAAGATATTCGTCTACATTATAGTAGCCTTTCATCATCAAACATTTTTTAACTACTATTTTAAACTTATTAAGAGGCATGTCAACCAAATCCTGAGGAATTTTATTATAAATTTTTGTACATTTGCCAACAAACGAATTACCAACTTTATGAAGTCTAATTTTTGTCATTGCCAATTTATTTTTATTTCTTGTATTTAAATTATGGTTATCGGAATTTTTTTTGAATAGATCTATGTTCTTCCGTACATATAAGATGTTGTCGTAAACATATTGAGAAGCAACTGTTAAAATATTAATTTCTTTAAATAATTCTTTCAGCGAGTCACGGGGTCCGAGTCTATAGATTGCTCGTATAGCTCGTTTCTGTAATATGAATATTGTCTCAATATCGGCAGCTGAGCCCCACAGCAGCAGACCATATGACATAACGCTATGAAAGTAGCTAAAATAAACTAATCGTGCCGTTTTTTCGTCAGTCAGAGACCTTATCTTTCTAACCGCATAGGCAGCTGAGCTAAGTCTTCCTGCCAAGGCTGTGATATGAAGACCCCATTGTAGTTTACTATCTAGAGTTATCCCAAGAAAAACTGTGGTATTGACTATTTGAACTAATTCATTATTCATAGTAATATGAGTATCCACCTGTCTAACATTGGGCATAGTAAATTTTACACATTTTGTTTTCTTCGCATTGAGCAGCAAGTTGTTACTTGTGAACCAATGCAATATTTCCGAAAGGGTATTATTTACATCGTCAAGTGCTACTTTTTGTCTATCACTTTTAAAAATTAATGATGTGTCATCAGCAAATAATACTATCTCACAAAGATTTTTAGTGAAATAAGGAAGAACGTTTACGTATATTAAGAATAAAAGGGGTCCTAATATAGAGCCCTGGGGTACTCCCATAACTAATGAGGCGCCAGAAGAGTCGGTGCCATTAATGTTTACTTTTTGTACTCTACCAGTGAGGTAAGACTCGAGTAAGCCAAGTGAGCTGTTCGAAACACCATAATAACCTAATTTTAGTAGCAAAGTCCCATGATCAACACAATCAAAAGCTTTTGATAGATCACAAAATATACCAATAGCATCCTGCTTTTCCTCCCAAGCATCAAATATATGTTTCACAAGTGCAACTCCTGCATCCGTTGTGTTCCTGCCTTTAGTGAAACCAAACTGTTTGTTATGAAGTAACTTATTGTCTGTAAAATGTGAAAGCAATTGATTAAATATTATTTTTTCAAAAATTTTACTGAGGGATGGGAGTATGGAAATAGGTCGAAAATTTGAAGGATCACTTTTGTCTCCTGCTTTAAATAAAGGATTGATTTTACTGTACTTCATAAGATGAGGAAACTGATTTTCATCTATACATTTATTGAATATGAATGCAAGGTGAGGTGCTATAGCGGGCACTATTGATTTTATTATATTAGTTGAAATGCCCCAAAGATCCTCGGTATTTTTTATATTTAGTTGTTTAAAAGTTTTAAGTATAGTGACAGAGTCAATATACTGAAAATCAAAGTTAATTCTACATTTATCAACACTAGATTTAAGAAGAGAATTGGCTACGTTTTTTGACGAATTTAACTTATTTGTAGTGGTGATTGGAACATTTGTGAAGAAAGATTCAAATGCATTGGCCACTTCAGAATCAGTTTTAATATGTTTATCATCTATTTTTAACTCGAAGGATCGATCACGTGACTTTGCTTTACAAGTTTCTTTGTTAATAACATTCCATATTGCCTTCGTTTTATTATCAGATTTTTCAATTTTAGCCCGTATATAATTAGATTTAGCTGTTGAACATACTTTTTTGAATAGTTTGGAGTACTTTTTAATCTGTTCTATACAAAGGGGCTCTACCAACATATTTAGGGCCCCAGCGAACTCATCGGCTAGTGGCGCACCTGCTGATCAACGGACGAGGCTCGTTAATTTACGGTACCTATGAAGTGGCTTCGGTCCCTACGTGGGTACCGGGTGTTGGTCCGGGGGGTGCCACCGTGCAACTGTGCTAAAGCCCCACAAGTAACCCAGCCCAGGCTGGTTGCGTAAGGGGTTCAACAGCTGCACCGCCGGGCCCGGGGCCATGTATGGTGCAGCAGGCATGGAACCAGTGGGGGCAAAGCGGAGTCTAGTGTGGGTGGTGTGGGTCGATTCGCTAGCCAGGGAGACCCTTAGCAACGGCGTTGCCGCGGCCGCCCGCAACACAGTCATGGGGCCTGCCTGGGACCAACCACACCAGGAGGCTGCCCCACATGTTCTCGCGCATAATCCTGATGTGGGATCGCCGCTCCGGGTGGTAACCGGTGTGGGATAGCGGCGGCCTTGCACCAGGGGGGTTTGGTAGCCCTTCCGTCCGGCGGGTCGGCTCCAACCTAACCACACGGTTCCAGACGAAGTTAGCCCCTGCGCTTTGTCACTTATTACTGCTGCACCAAATGTCGCCCTGTCTTCACGCTTCTTCTTCAAATTTATAATGGCAGTGCAACAGAAATAAGTAAACGTTCCACAGCGGCCCCAGGAAACCCCACAGCTTCACTTTTCGAGGTGGAGTTCACCAACATCCGTGGACTCCATGCGAACCTCGATGCCGTCCACCATACCTTGAGACGGCTCGGCCCGCTGTCACGTTTCTCACGGAGACACAAATACGCCGCCCTGACAACACGCCTTATCTTGCCTTGTGTTGCCCCGGTTATGTATATATGTATCGAGAAACAATACCGGGGCGCCGCAGGGGTCCGTGCTGTCACCAACTCTTCCTTCTGCAAATCAATGATATGCTATCCCTCGGGAACATTCATTGTTATGCAGATGACAGCACATTGCAGGCGTGTGCATTTACAGCGAAGAAATCCGCTTTCCTTCCCCTACCATCTCTTCAGAATGCATTATTACCAATGAAGGGCAACCTTGAGATCCTTGACATAGACGTTCGTCAAGAGCTCAATAATAAAAACTACATCGAAAGATGTATAGGGCTAGCTTCGTGGAAACTAGGAATACTTAGGAATAATTAGGTTATTATGGTGTTTCGAACAGCTCACTTGGCTTACTCGAGTCTTACCTCACTGGTAGAGTACAAAAAGTAAACATTAATGGCACCGACTCTTCTGGCGCCTCATTAGTCATGGGAGTACCCCAGGGCTCTATATTAGGACCCCTTTTATTCTTAATATACGTTAACGATCTTCCTTATTTCACTAAAAATCTTTGTGAGATAGTATTATTTGCTGATGACACATCATTAATTTTTAAAAGTGATAGACAAAAAGTAGCACTTGACGATGTAAATAATACCCTTTCGGAAATATTGCATTGGTTCACAAGTAACAACTTGCTGCTCAATGCGAAGAAAACAAAATGTGTAAAATTTACTATGCCCAATGTTAGACAGGTGGATACTCATATTACTATGAATAATGAATTAGTTCAAATAGTCAATACCACAGTTTTTCTTGGGATAACTCTAGATAGTAAACTACAATGGGGTCTTCATATCACAGCCTTGGCAGGAAGACTTAGCTCAGCTGCCTATGCGGTTAGAAAGATAAGGTCTCTGACTGACGAAAAAACGGCACGATTAGTTTATTTTAGCTACTTTCATAGCGTTATGTCATATGGTCTGCTGCTGTGGGGCTCAGCTGCCGATATTGAGACAATATTCATATTACAGAAACGAGCTATACGAGCAATCTATAGACTCGGACCCCGTGACTCGCTGAAAGAATTATTTAAAGAAATTAATATTTTAACAGTTGCTTCTCAATATGTTTACGACAACATCTTATATGTACGGAAGAACATAGATCTATTCAAAAAAAATTCCGATAACCATAATTTTAATACAAGAAATAAAAATAAATTGGCAATGACAAAAATTAGACTTCATAAAGTTGGTAATTCGTTTGTTGGCAAATGTATAAAAATTTATAATAAAATTCCTCAGGATTTGGTTGACATGCCTCTTAATAAGTTTAAAATAGTAGTTAAAAAATGTTTGATGATGAAAGGCTACTATAATGTAGACGAATATCTTAATGATAAAAATGCATGGTCACCCTAATCTTCTGTTGTTGGCCACTCGTATAATACAATAGAAACTAATTGTAACAATGTAAACAAAACAATATTAAAAAAGAAAATGGATAATCTACCTGAGTTTCTTGCTGGTCTCTTCTCAGGAGAACCAACTTACCGAACCAGCGAAAGAATCATTTTCTAATGGTTATTTATGTACTTACTTAATTTAGTATTTTTATAATATTACTTGATAAAATTGTAAAATTTTGACATTCATATGTGCTCTTTATGTGCCTAAACTGAATAAATGAAATTGATTCTTTGATTGATTCTTTGATTCTTGACTGAATAAGGTAAAGCGATTCTTTACACTGCATCAGAGGTGTCTGCTGTACAAGACGCAGATTGGACCCTGCGTCGAATACTGCTCTCACTTCCGGGACGGCTCCGCGAAGTATTTGCTGGACGCTCTCGACGCTATGCAGCGTCGAGCTATCCGTATTATAGATTGTCCGGAGGTAACGGGAAGCTTTGAGCCGCTAGTTCAGCGCCGAACAATAGCTTCCTTGGCCGCATTCTACCGTATTTACCACGGCGAGCATTCTGAAGAACTCTTCAATCTGATCCCATCTTCCTTCCGATCCCGAACAACGCGTGCCGGGCAGAGATGCCACTCCCACACAGTAGGTACATGTTCGCGAGAACCGAACGTTTTAAACGTTCGTTTCTGTGCCGAACGATACTGGCCTGGAACGCCCTGCCTGTGCACGTGTTTCCTCCCACATATAATCCTGGGTTCAGTAGGTCGTAAAGTTGAGGGCCACTCTCTATAGTATAGTGTGCTGTGAGTGACCCACAATCGCTTGACGTCGTCACGACTTACTACCAGGCGGGTGGCGTCAAATTGGCGAATCCAATAAAAAAAAATAAAATAAAAAACTACCTCTATAAAATTATTACTCATTTTGACTCTACTCGGGAGCCCCCCTTGGGGGACTGGAGGGCAAATCTCAAAAACTCGGAATTTTCCCTAGGTCCCCGAACCCCCTTTACATTTCTGCAAAAAAAAAACATAAGTACCTTCCCCTCCACCATCAAGGAGAACAATAAAATTGTGTCAGTGAGTGAGTCAGTAATCCAGCTTTATAAAATATAACAGCTTTTTTTAACAAAAATAATGATAAATACATTCTACATAATCACTTGTTGTATTTAAAAAGAAGCCTAATCATCACAAAATAATAACTAATATTACCAAAGTATCAAAATCTCACGCCACGCTATATTCGTCTGTAGACGGCGTCGAATTTTGGCGCGCAGAGCGACACGTCCTCTCCCTGTAAGCGCTTGGCGCGGACTGTTTACTTGAGGCATGCGTCGAGTATTATAAAGCGAAATTTAGGTGTTTTTAAAAGATTATTTACAGCCTATTTTTTATTATTTAGCTTTCTTTTTTTTTGGAAATGGATTGATTTTGAACCAAGGTTTATTTATGTTGTTTTAATTTTATGAACGAGAGTTTTATGTAGCCGAAATAAGAACCAATTCATTGCCCATTTTCTCTAAAATTTGACTAACTTAAATATTTGTTTACTCAATTTTTTTTATGAAAGTTATAAAAAGTAATCCATACATTTGATAGATGACTTTTACAAGAATACACTGTATTTTTGTAATACTTTTTAGACGTCAAAACGATTAGTGAATTTGTGATATTCTAGACCTCTTCCAGCAAAAGATACGAAAAACTACCGATTGTTTTAGGTCGATTAATCAAAATTTAATGACAAAAATAAGAAAGTAGCTCACTTATTAGATCATTATTGAAATGATATTTCATGTTGTGCAGTAAAACTTATAAAAATACAGTATTTTCAGTGTAAAAACACGTCTGTAAAATCAGCGAAAACGGTAAAATTTAATAGGAGGACTCTTAAGGAGACGCGGGGCGTCGAGCTTCACGTGTGGCGTGGCTTGCCGCGGCACGTCGAGCGATTTAACCGTTTATAGTGAGGCAGCGCGTGAAGCAGCCCGCGTCGTGTCACGCGCAAACTCAAACATATAGAAATACAGGAGCTCGAGGAAACGCGGGGCGTCGAGCGACGCGAGCGGCGTGGCTTCGCACTGCGCTGCGCCCGCCGCGTGGGACGCAGCTTTGTATGCGGCGTCGTTCAGTGCGACACCCGCTGCGACTCTCACAGCTTATTGCCGCCATCCTTCCAGTCTTGTTCGACTAGTTACAAAGAGCAAACGTGTGAATTGTTTGTAATCATGGACGACATCATTGATATAGTTTGCTTAAAGATAATTATAACTTAAAAAGTATTTTATGCGGCGCCCGCTCGTAGCTTGGGCAGCTACAACTCAAACAAACGCTTGCAAAGACGCTTCTCCTTGAACGCTCCAAACATTGCCGTATGTTTGTGTTTCTGGCGGCCTGCTTAGTGTTATCTAGATCCCATAACACAAGTGCTACTTTGGACTGGATCTGGATAAAGTTGTGTAAAAAATATCCTGATGAATAGTTTACCTGACTGAGATTAAATAAAAAAAAAAGTATTTAAATAAAATAAATTGTAAAAACTGACATTCTCTTGTGACTAATTTGCTACAATACTAATAATACCTACTTAATAATAGTTGACATTTTATATTGATGTAGTTTTAAGAATGACAGAAGATATTTTTGTACTTTAAAGCAATGAGTTTGCTTAAACTATTCTTAAAATATTAAGAAAGAAATTATAAATAAACCACAAAAACTGAGTTGGTCATCGTAGCTCAGTGGTCAGAGCATTCCCCATGTTTGGGAAAGGCCGTGGGTTCGAGTCCTGCCGATGTCATCAGCGAACCATGATGTAACCTTAGACAACTTCTTTTTTTAATTCCGCTCTCACGTTCGTAGCCGGGCGTCTGGTAGCAGAAGGTATTTCCAGTGGCGCCCGGCGGACTTTAAACAGTTATGTCGGTTTTCATAACTGTTACAGTTATTATAAAAACAGTTATGAAAACCTATGTCCACCATGTTTCAAGGGAATAAACTATTCTATTCTATATTATACCATTTTCTTTACTTTTCAATTTTATTTAGACTTTACGCGCTGTTCACAGTGCATTTCTACTCGCACGTGTCAAATAAGGTGTAACTAATGCATAACTAATGGTACACATAACCTTTCTTGAGCCTCATCTTGTCATTGCAATCGTGTAGGGATACACGATTGCAATGGCGGTTTTAAACGTGGTATTAAAAGGAATGCTTTGCTTTGCAGTTTAAAACCAACAGTGTTCAATAGAACATCGTTGGTTTTGAACAGCCGTTTTAAAACGTGTATACCCTTATCACACTTATATCCCGAAGGGGTAGGCAGAGGTGCATTACAGACCCACTATTTGTCAGTATTTTTAGTCCTACGTAATAGGGGGCAAGCCTATTGCCGTCACCGGGCATACATATAATGGGTTTATGTCCAAAATGGCCGAATAAATTTAATAAAAAGTAGCAGCTATATTGTAATTTTGAAAAAAAAATTGAAACCCGTTGCTTTGCGATGAAATGTTGATGAAAGGCAACAAAATCTTAAGTGCCAGCCGCTATGGCACAGCCAATTAAAGTCCTGGGCGTCTCGGACATGTAAAGATATAGGTATACCTACCTGTATTATTACTACTTAGCTGGTGCTAGCTCTTGTAGGTTCGGGAATTACGTAGAAATGGTTGGATGGATTGATTCTTAATGAAATTCTGCAGGGAGATACCTTGAATAATTACCTAATATTATATAAGTATTTCGCAATTTCCACAGGTTAAAAAGCACACATTCACTGAATAAAAAGCAGTTATAAGATCAGCGATCTGCTAGTAAAAGTCCCGAAAAAATCGGTCCAGCCGTTTTAGAGATTAGCCGATACAAACACAGAGACAAAGAAAATTAAAAAAGTTTACACGTTCGTAATTATGCATTTAGTAAAAAGCTGATAACTTGGAATTACAAACAGACACCTCAATTTTATTTATTTGAATCAATAAAGCTATAAACTTATGTAGAGCAAGCAATTCTACGTGTGCGAAGCCGCGGGCGTCCACTAGCTAGTAATATAATTAAAAAATCTGTATCGTTGTAATTTATTAATCCTCTTTTCAATGACAATAACATGGCATTGTTGAGCGAAGCGAGCGAAGCTCAATCTTAGGCGTATCATGTATTTCGTTTATCTGCATACTCCTAAACGCCTGAATGAACCGATCTCCTTCAAACTTACCATATATACGTGTGGCGTGAGGGTGGTTTAGAAAAAAATGAAAATCGGACATACCATCGAGATTCGATAATCACCGAAAAAAGCAATGGTCCCATTGAAAATAATGTAAAATTTTTATGTCGTTCGAAAATTTAAAACTTCGCTCATTTTTTTGCAACAGCAGCATGCATTGCATACCTAGTATTACTTAAATAAAAGGTATAAATAATTTAAATATATTTACTACATAAATAATCCCAAAGTATGTACGTATATTATATTCAATCTTATTATCTTTTTTTTTTAATCGTCAATTGAATTACACAGACTTGACGCTACATAATAGTGACGTCATTGTTGAGTTTTTCATACAAATTTCTATGAGGCGTATCGTTTTGACATTTAATAAAAAGAAGGTGATTTGATTTGACATTCACCATTCACCATTTATGGCTATAGCCACAGAGGCACATACACCTATATAAAACAGTACCTATAATAGTATTTTATCGATATCTGTGGGTAGCTAAATAACAAAACATTTTTTTTAAAGGAAATCTTACAGCTGAACGTTGTGAATTAGTGAAAATAACTGATCAATGATGCTTGCCACAAAACAAGCTTCTACTTCCACATGTAGCAATGAATCTTCACTTTACAGTTGCATAAGAACAGACACAACAACAAAGAAATAACACATAATACAAATCAATACACCATAACCCCAAACAACAACATCAATAAATCGAATACATATGTAACGGTCAGGCCCAGATGCCTGTTTAAGCCTAAGGTCACCCGCCCTCTACCGTCGCCGTCGCCCCAAAGTAATCCCTATTAACTAATTCCCTAACACTGTGTGCACTTGTACCAAATAGGTCAATATCTAATTGCGAAGATAGGTCGTTAAATGCCCTCACACTACGTATGCTGAAGGTGTTACGTCTATAATTTGTAGATGCAAACGGTGCATGCAGCAGTGGTCGCCTTCGGAGGCTATTCCTATTGGTCTGTAGACTTAGGTTACCAAGCAGTCCCGGACAATCTACGGATCCGTTAGCTATCTTAATTAAAAATACATACGGATTGTAAGATTTCTAACTCCCACTGCGACCAAATAGGGGTCCGGAAAACAATGTTTAATAAAGTATATAATACACCGTGCTTTTTAGAAAAATTTGGAAAAAAATATTTTGGACTCAATTTCGATAACCGCCGTTTCAGAGATTAGACGGAACAAACAGACAGACGAAATGGGAACGAGAACTCTATTCCTTGCAGGTGGAGCCGCAGGCATCAACTAGTATTTTAATACAATTACAGAGAGACTACAAGAATAATCTCGCTATAATACCTACCTACTTAAACTTTATTATTGTTCTGTCATACATTTTGTGATTTGTGGGTACAGCTATCACATAATTGTATTATGCCGTTGTTAGAATTGTGCTTTGTGTTGTAAGATTTGTAAAGGGGAAATCGTGAATTACGAGTTTTTTACCTCTGAGAATTCAGATAAAATTAGGTAGGTATAATCGAAGTACTCGTAACCTGCAGGGCGGGCATGGCGGTAGGAAGAGTTTGTCGATAACCAATGAATCGCAGAAAATGTCAATTTCCGAACCTATCATTATCGACAAACTCTTCATACCGCCATGCTCGCCCTGCTGGGGGCCATGAGTTCATGACACTACTGAGTAGATACAGACGTAAACCCACTTCTTACACAAGCACTTCAAGCTAAGCTTGAGTGGATAACGAGAATGTGTTAAATAACAGTTTAAGCCGCTAAAACTTAGTATTCTCGAAGGTAACACGTTACAAAATCTCATTTGTACCTCAATCTTAGATTAAAATCTCTTTTTTAAGTACGGCCGTGGTCGCTCGTTCCTCCGTCCATTGCCGAGCGCGTCTGGTGAGCACACAGGAAATTTCCAGTGGCGCCCGGCGGGATCTGATCCTTTAGCTCAAATAAGTATATCTATACGAATTCGACAAAGAGCTAGATATATACCGTTCAAGTGCGAGTCGAACTTGCGCACGAATGGTCCTGTACGATTACCTATCTATAAAACGGCAAAAGAATGGGCCGAGTCCAAGTCGAATCATATATTTGTGTCAAAGAATCAAAGAATCAATTTCATTTATTCAGTTTAGGCACATAAAGAGCACATATGAATGTTAAAATTTTCAAGCACTATTATAAAAATAGGTACTAAATTAATTACATAAATAACCATTTGAAAATGATTCTTTCGCTGGTTCGGTAAGTTGGTTCTCCTGAGAAGATACCAGCAAGAAACTCAGGTAGATTATCCATTTTCTTTTTTAATAATGTTTTGTTTACATTGTGTTACAATTTGTATTGTACGACTGGCTAACAACAGCAGATTAGAGTGACCATGCATTTTTATCATTAAGATATTCGTCTACATTATAATAGCCTTTCTTCATCAAATGTGTGATCCACAAACGTTGTGTATCAGAAGTATAGTATACTTAATAAGTATGTTTATTAATCGTCTAGATTAGGATCTAGACGATTTAAGAACTAATTTAAGCGTGTGCTACATAGGTATAGCACACGCTTAAATTAGTTTAATTTGGGTTAGATGTCGTTGTGTGAGAATGTCCAAAATATTTATTTAAAAAAAAAGTATTACCTAATAAATTAATTTAGATTAAATAGTTATTGAGCTGAGCGAATCGGAGCTTAATCTTAGGCGACAAGTGTAAATCGTTTGTGCGTCTACTCCTCCGAAACGGCTCGACCGATTTTGACCAAATTTGGTATGCTGGTCGACATCATACCCGGGAGTGCATATATCTGAAATCATGAAAATAGAGCTGACCACGGAGGAATAAATACCGAAAGTGTCCTGGACATCGACGAAAAAGTTCTTTAACATTTAGCTAGCAATTATAAAATTGGCACGCGCGTGCCAGACATGCAGCTGGTGGGTTCGGAAAAACGATTTTCAAAATCGGATGCACCATCGGGGAATAATCACCGAAAAACCAGATGATTAAATGGTTGCCATGGAAACACGTGCGTCAACAATGAAAATAGGTTTTTTTTTCATTCGATTAATTAATTTAAGTGTTCGATTCTGATTCTGATATGTAATAAAAACATTTGCTCCGCTCAACATTTGCAATTAGCAGCATGCATTGCATACCTAGTTTATATTAAAAGTGGATTTATGTATAACAAAATATCATGTGAATATTAAACCATGTGAAATTGTTGAATTTGCAAAAATTTACAAAATAATCATATTTGTTGTATGAGTGTCCTTTTAAATATTAATTTCATTCTCTTTTTTTTTAATATTTGTTATTGGCAACAGAAATACGTACATCATCTGTAAATGGTGACAGACAGACGCGGAGTCTTGGTAATAGGGTCCGTTTTACCCTTTGAGTACCTAATGAACCCTAAAAAATGGAGAAAGATACCTGTAGGTATGGACTTTAACGAAATATGAGGTAAATATAATTTTACAATATGAATCTCAAAAACTATACTCTTGGTTGTGCAAGCGGTCTCTTGGTCAGTTAGTAGAACATTCCTCCTGACTCCTGAGAGGGAACAGTCGCTGTTAGAATCCATCCCAAGACTACAGCTTTTGTGATTCATATTGTAAAATTATATGAGAATAGTAAACATAAAATGAAAGAAATATTTACTTTTCGACAGATGGTGTCTCTTTGTTGGCCACTTCACGAAATAACCACATCACAGTCACCGCTTTTCACAATAGAACAACACTTTGTCCTTTTACACATTACTAATTAATGTATAAATAAAATAAATACTCTAACAAACAAGTATAGTTTCTTTTTTAATAAGTTCGAAGTAATTCAAAAAATATTCGACGAGTAATAAATCAATTTGTAATCTGTATTAACACAACTCGAACAGATAATGCAAAATCTTTTTTTTTTATTATCGGTATTCGAAATTTAAATCGCTTCAAAGTAGGTTAAGCGCATGCGGGCGCTGTTGCATAAGGAAGGCGTTTACGCGTGTTCACGCGGCAAGCGACTTATAGAAACTGAAAGTGGAAATAGGGTTCAGTCAGACCGGCAGACGAGTATCTTGTGTGCAAGGGATGTGCAATCCGCTACTGTTAAAACCGCATATTTTACAAGTAAACAAAGACTAATAATACCTTTGGGTATTAGATAAACAAACGGAATTTAGTGAAAGAGCTTGGCGTTGGTACGTACTTACTATGATCCTCTGCAAACTGCCAAGTTTTTGAATATTATGACCCTTATTAACCTAAGCGTTGTACATTATTTTTTCTTAGAACAGCCTGATATTACAAGTACCAGAATTAGGTTGCTGAGCAGGGCCAAGTGACTGTAATGACGTCCAAACTTCTGGCAACTCAATGTCCTGATATTTCAATCAGTACTGGTCAGTTCTATTAGCAATTTATCGAAAATTATTTTATTTATTTTATCGTCCCCATTTCGTTGTATGAGGTGGGTCATCTGTACTAGTATAGTATTCTTATATCTGTGGTACCGTCGAGTAAATTGTACCTACCTACAATAGGTAGTAACACAGATAATATAATATAATTTTTATAGTAGTAAATATTAAAACGAATTGAAACTCTACAGGCGCTATATTTAGTTATCTACCTATACCTACAGCACCCTACCCACCTACGTGCTATAACTTTAAGATATTAAGTATTTCGCAATTTTTTAGGCTACGGTACACAAAGGGACCATATTACTAAGACTGTCTGTCTATTGACTGGTTTTTTTATAAACTTAAGACTAACGGGTCTTTTACGCGATTATTGAGATATATACATACCTCTTTGACTGGTTTTTTGTCTAGTAACAATGTAGATGTTTTGACTAACGAGCTCATCATAAGCAACTGTAGAGTATGTACCTACTCTACCTGTACTGTATCTTACCGTTGCCTTATATACTTAGATATTGGATGGAAACAGGCGTTACTTGGCGAAAATCCATGACAAAGTAATGGTAAGTAAGATGTTAAAACTTTTCAAAATATAATAGCATTATTATTGCAAAAATAAAAGACAATAAAACGTCGACAATTGTTTCACCTCTAAACGAGGCATTATCAAGACTGTCTCAAAGAGAACAGCAAAATATGAAGCCAGAACATATTTTGGCTTCATATTTTGCAACAATTGTCGATGTTTTATTGTCTTTTATTTTTGCGAAAATAATAATGCTATTATATTTTGAAAAGTTTTAACATCTTACTTACCATTACTTTATATACTTAGATTTTTAAAACTACGCAATGGATTTTGATGCAGTTTTCACCAATGTATAGAGTGCTTCTCGAGGTAGGTTTTAGTACTTATACAATTTGTCAAGCGGGCGAAGCCGAAGGCATCAGCTAGTATATTATAAAACTAATTCCTCCTCCGCGTCTGCCTGTCTATCTGTTCCCGATAAAATCAAAACTACTGCACCGATTTACATTATGTTTTCATAAATGGATAGAGTGGTTCGAGGATTTAGGTTATAGACAATACTATTTCACGCGGACAAAGCAGCGGCCGTCCGCGAGTATTTCTATAAACTACTGCATCCGTTACTATATTTTCTTCTTTCAAGGTATTGTCTATGGATATGAAATTGGCATGAAGTAATCCACCATTGTTTCATCACTAATTTAACTACGTAGGTACTACGTTGTGGTTGACGTCCATCTTGCACAAAATGTGGAAATTATTTCGCAAAAACATGTTGAGAATAGATGGAATTTGAAGATTTTCTCCTAATGTGTGGACTTAAATACCTACATACTTTTTGTTGTGGTTACTACATAAGTTCAAATGGGATGTCGTAGGTTATTTATTTGTAACTAGCAATGCGAAGTAAGATATTATATACTATACTACCTGTATTTTTAGTAATAAACGAAGCCTTTTCTGTACAGGTTCACCGAATATTGAAAGGTTACGCTTTAAATTATCGTGACGATATTGTCACAATAATTTACATTCAATAATCTTTTTTTTTTTTTTTTTTTTATATTTAGGTCGACAAATTGACGCCACCCGCCTGATGGTAAGCTGTGGCGACGTCTGGTGATTGTGGGCAACTCTCACAGTACATAGGAATACTATAGAGAGTGACCCTCAACTTGACGACCCAGTAATGTGCCTCTTCACGCTTCGCTTAAAGAACCCAGGGTTATATGTTGGAGGAAACACGTGCGCGGGCAGGGCGTTCCAAGCCACCATCGTTCGGCAGAGAAACGAACGTTTAAAACGCTCAGTTCTCGCGAAGACGGTTTCCACGGTACGAGCGTGACATCTCTGCCCGGCACGCGTTGTTCGGGATCTGAAGGGAGAGGGTGGGATCAGATTGAAGAGCTCTTCAGAACACTCACCGTGGTAAATACGGTAGAACGCGGCCAAGGAAGCAATTGTTCGGCGCTGGGCTAGCGGCTCAAGGCTTCCCGTTACCTCCGGACAATCTATAATGCGAACAGCGCGTCGCTGCATAGCGTCGAGTGCGTCCAGCAAATACTTCGCGGAGCCGTCCCAGAGGTGAGAGCAGTATTCGACGCAGGGTCTAATCTGCGTTTTGTACAGCAGACACCTCTGGTGCGGTGTAAAGAATCTCTCAATGTATTTAGTGTTATTGAGCTCTCGACGTACGTCTATGCCAAGGATGTCTAGATTATCCTTCATTGGTAATGTTGCATTCTGAAGAGTGGGTAGGGGAAGGAAAGGGGATTTTTTCGCTGTAAATGCACACGCCTGTGTTTTGCGGGCATTGAACTCGACCAATTTCTCGGCACCCCATTGGGAGATACTGTCGAGGTTACGGTCGAGATCAGCCACGAGTCGTCGTCTCTCCTCCTCAATCTCAGATCGCCCCGCCGTCGAACGAACCGAGTAACTCCCGTGCAGTGTGCTGTCATCTGCATAGCAATGAATGTTCCCGAGGGATAGCATATCATTGATATGCAGAAAAAAGAGAGTTGGTGATAGTACGGACCCCTGCGGTACCCCGGCATTCACTTGCAAGAAGCGAGAAGCCTGGCCATCGCAGAGGACCCGCACTCGGCGCTCGTTTAAAAAGCTGGCAATCCAGCTGCACAGTTGAGGAGGTAGACCATATGCCGGAAGCTTGGAAAGGAGCGAAGCATGCCAGACCCTATCGAAAGCTTTGGCGATGTCCAGGCTAATAGCCAAGGACTCGCCGTACTTTTCCATACATGCGTGACGAATGCCAGGAGGTCACCCGTTGATCGTTTTGGCCTGAAGCCATATTGCCGATCATTGATTAGCGAGTGATCCTCCAGGTATCGCATGAGCTGCTTATTGATTGAAGGAGCTCAAGCACCTTGCAAATGACTGAGGTGACAGCTATGGGTCGATAGTTGCCTGGATCGGAGCGATCCCCTTTCTTGGGGATCGGTTGTACGTTCGCCTCTTTCCAGACCTCCGGCACGAGCCCTGTAGAGTATGACAGGCGGTACAGACGCGTTAGTACTGGAGACAACTCAGCGGCACATTTTCGTAACACCACCGCCGGAATGCCGTCAGGGCCACTGGCTTTCCGCGTGTCGAGCGACCGCAGCACTGCCTGTACATCACATTGCCTGATAACAATATCAGGCATAGTGTGGCCACAGTTGGCGATGGCGGGGGGCTGCAGGCCACGGTCATCGACGCGGGAATTAGCCGCAAAGAGGTCTGCGAGCATGTCCGCCTTCTCTTGGGCTTTGTGAGCCAGTGATCCATCAGGAAAACGCAGTGGTGGCAGCGAGGGTTGGCAAAAATTTGACTGTACGGCTTTGGCCAGTTGCCAGTATCCACGGCTGCCCGTGGGGTGGGATGTGAGCTCCTGACCAAGCCGCGCGACGCGCTGGGCATCCGCTCTCTTGAAGGCCCTCTTGCTGAACCTAGTGGCCCTATTGTACGCTGCTTTGAGGCGGTTCACATTCGGGTCACGTGCCGCCCGAGCCCTGACCCAGGCGCAATACGCCGACTGTTTTTTCTGGACAGCCTCGGCACATTCACGCCCGAACCAGGGGCGAGCTTTGCGGATGCTGGCGACATCAGTGAAAGGGATATAATATTCTATCCCTAGACTGATCTCGCCAGCAACGGCAGCAGCGCTATCCGAAGGCGCCTTCCCTACAAAGCAGCGTTGGCTCCACGGGACGGACGCAAAGTAATCGCGGAGACCGTCCCAGTTTGCCGACGAGTAGTGCCATAGTCGTCGAGTCATTTGTTCAGCACGAGCAGGCGGTGGCACTTGGAAGCTGGCGTGCACCACACAGTGGTCGGAAGTGCCCAGTGGGGCGCGTACCGACACACTGTACTCGGCTGGGCGACTCGTCAGCAGTAGATCCAGCAAGGCGGGCGTGTGGTCTGACCTGTCAGGTATCCGGGTGATCCCCTGTACCATCTGGGTCAGCCCGTGGGAGAGAGCGAATGCATGGGCGGATCGTCCCGCATGATCGGTCCTAAGAGACCCCAGCCACTCAACGTGATGACCGTTAAAGTCCCCCAGGAAAACCAGGTCAGCGTTCGGGAACCGCACCTGCGCATCGTCAGCCATTTCGCTGAGGTATTCGAAAAGCCTTGTTGTCCCAGTGTCCCCTGTGTGGGAGCGATAGACGCACACGTAGATCTGGCTCATAGAGCCATGATCCACGTGCAGCCAAAGGACGGAGTAGGAGGGGTTCTCTAGACAGCGCAACCGGCGGCAGCAGACATCTACATTACTGCTGCTACTTACGATATCGTGTAATGTGAAAACGCCCAATTCTGTGAAAGGGTTTGGTATTGGTATGTAACTTCTGTCCGGGCTGATAGAATTTTGGTTTACTTAACTTTAAATTATTACTACAGTGCCCGGTAACGGCAATAGGATTGCCCCCTATTATGTGAAATCAAAATGTAGGTACTGGCATAATTTAGGACTATGCCCTCGTTGATAACCTCAGAGCCCGTGGACGGTGGATTACCAATCCGTCGTCCTCGGGCAACGATCAAAAAGATCCTTCACTGAATATCGAGAATTAAAAACCGGTCAAGTGCGAGTCGGACTCACGCACAAAGTGTTCCGTACCAAAATTGCAAAACATTACGTTTGTTGTATGGGAGCCCCCTTTTTTTTTTTTTTTTTTTTTTAATTCCGCGGCCCAAGGCCGCGGCCGCTCTAACGGCCGTTGCCGAGCGTCTCTGGTTACTAGTAGAGGGTATGTCCAGTGGCGCCCGGCGGACTTTGACCACCTCTGTGGTCTATGCGGGTGTTTGGTCGGGATGAGAATCCCGCGTCATTGGGGTCGGGTTTTATCCCGCGTCAGTGATGGGAGCCCCCTTAAATATTTATATTATTCTATTTTTTTAGTATTTGTTGTTAAAGCGCAACAGAAATACATCATCACTGTGAACAACTCTCTTACTATTGCGGTTCATGAGATACAGCCTGGTGACAGACGAACGGACAGACAACGAAGTCTAAAGTTCCCGTTTTACCATTATATAACGCATTTCGCAATAGTATCACCATTTTCATCTCTGTGGTCACATTAATCTAGTTTGTGCTCACATCAACTGATAACGAGCGAATGTACCATCAAAGTCAAGCTAAACTAATATTTGAAAAGGAAAACAACAAGTTTTGTCAACAACAATAAGGTTCATTGAACTACTTTCGCAGAGAAAGTTGACGTCAAATTACTGTTGTCAGAAGGGTAGAGGTCAATCGGGAGTTTGTACCTACCTGTATGTACTCGTATCTATATTTACTTATTATTATTTATTTCATTTTATTTTGGTTCGGGTAGTGGCGCCATCTTAACAAATGGGCCTCTGAAAACCAGCGCTGTTTTACAATAGCATTCAGCTGAGAGGGCGCCTAATATGCGCATTGGGATGACACTTGGCGTATGGATGCCCAATTGCTACTATTTTATATATTAGTACGGTGTCTTGCGCGGTGCTTCGCGCCGCACCACGCCATAGGTTTTGGCCTATAACTTTTGACCCCTTAGGGCTAGGTCAAATTTTCGATTTTTTGGCTTGCCTCCAGATCGAGGGCTATTCATAGAGGGTCAACCATCATTGGAGCATAAGCAGTTCTTGAGAGCTAAGGGGAGACAAAAATTACATTCACCATTTCTATATACAGATCTGTCGTTTTGTGTTTGCCTGTTTTTTGTTCTGTACGGAACTGTGTACCTACCTTGTATTGTGTCATTCTATGTTCCAATTATTATTGTTTTCTTTCTTTCTTTCTTTCCGTACATACCTACATTTTATTCACACTTCTCTCCTAAAGTGGTAGGCAGAGGCGTATTATACGCATGTTTTAGTAACAGGTAGCTGGTAGCAGCGAGCCTATAGTCTGGGCTCTAAACCGGGAAGATTTTTGCCACGGCCTCTTCTGGTGGCTCAGCACCCTTGCAGGTGACTGGCTTTTAAAAACTTGGTAGAATCCTGTATCTACTGAAAAATATTGATTACCTATTAGAAAGACAAATACTTAATAAGAAAAATCCAAGAGAGTGTCGAGCCACGTATTCAATGTGGTTTTGTAGTCACTCATAATAGTCTCAATAGAAGTTATTACTTCTGAACTTTTAGTTCAGAAGTAATAACTTCTGAACTAAAAGTTATCTGATAAGCTATAAATATGTTTTCTTCAAAGTTCATTACATTGACTACTGTCATGATATTTTTTCGAGCCAGCCGTTTTTAGCTATACCTACCTAAAAGATTCAGACGAATTCAGAACCCTTATTCTCTTTAAAGTCGTTTATTACTTAAATAAATGAGAAAAAAATAAATAAAATGTGCAAATGGAATGCACACATTTTTATTAAACAATATCATAAGTAAACATCTAGCCTAGTTATTTGTATAAAATAATATTTGGATAAGTAGGTAGGTATACGTACTTTTAATTAAATTATGTGTTAGTATTTTAGGCTAAGTATTTATTTCATTTTAATATCTAATAATATTTAATCTCCTATCTATACTAAAAGAGTGTCTGTACATTTTTATAAAATTACAGCCACGCATAGGATAGGGATCCATACCATAGCCAGTAGTGAGTTATTGGGCATTCTACCCCACCTTAGTTCCATCGGTTATCTTCGATAACCTCAGTCACGGTGGGGTAGAATGCCCAATAACTCTGTGGGGTAGAATGCCCAATAACTCTTTGTAAAATAATTTACCTAAGCCAACGTTCCACATTTTAATGCCGTTCAATACACTACCGTTCCGTCAATGGTTAACCAATTTCACTTGCTAGATGATTGCTTTCGTACAGCAAACTAACCCGATGCATGTTTGTTAACATGAACACGTTAAGATCACATTTTTAAAATAGATAAAGGTGGGACAGAATGCCCAATATCACTTTGGATTGGGAAATAACGTAACTAAACGAATATTCCACATTAATATCATTTGAGCACGCTGTCCCACTGTTCGTACGTTCGCTGAAGCTCCTTACTACTACTTGTAGTTATAAATATTTATGTTATAAATTCATCTTTTCATTACGAGTCCATCAGTATTACATAGCAAACATGAAATTCGTTAAACAAACACAATCGTTACAGGTCAATACAATCTGTGACGATTTGACAAAAAACAAGTTACGCCATGGAGAATTATTACCGAATACAGTACGTTGCATCATTTGCGGACCATCAAATTGTGGAAAAACTAACTTATTAATTGGTCTTCTATTGCATGAAAATGGATTGACATTTCAGAATGTTTATGTATATTCTAAAACTCTCCATCAACCAAAGTACATCTTTTTAGAAAAAGTTTTACAACGAGTACCAGGTATCACTCTCCAGAAATACCAAGCAAATGATGACGTTTTGAAGGTTACAGATGCGAAACCTAATTCTGTGATTATTTTTGACGATGTAGCATGTGAAAATCAAAGTAATATGCGTGATTATTTTGCAATGGGAAGACATAAATTGATTGACAGTTTTTATTTAAATCAAACTTATACCAAAATACCTAAACAACTTGTAAGAGATAATGCTAACTTAATTGTGCTTTTTAAGCAAGATGAAGTTAACTTGAAACATGTTTACGAAGAACATGTTAACACCGATATGACATGGTTGAAATTTCGAGAAATGTGTTCCCTAATATGGAAAGAGCCTTTTGATTATGTGGTAATTAATAAAGATTGTTCGAAAAACAACGGTTGCTATAGAAAAACGTTTGACACTTTTGTATTATTAGATGAAATTTGAATATTTAAGTAGACTGCAGTCACGTTATTGTTATTCTTTAATTGGTTCTTATCCGATTACCACCTATTTTACATAATGGATAAATCATTGAAAAAACAAATTGTTGATGCGACACAAGCTGTCAGGAAAAAAATACGTAAAATGAAGGATTTAGAAGATAATAATAGACATGCTCTTGATACAGTTTTTAAGCCTGTTACAGAATCTCTCAATTTAATAGCCAACACTAATAACCACTTAGCTCTAACAAAAAAGGAGGAAAAAGGAGAACCCCAAGAACCACAAGACCAAGATATGAAAGAAACAGATGAAAGCAGTAATGATAGTAACGAATCGGAACCCTCATCAGACTCTTCATTTCAGTCATTAGTCGATACTAATCCAGATGTATCATCTTGGTCATTATCTTCACAAGTACTATCGGATGTACCATTTGGTATAAGAAATAACCGTGGACAGTTAATGTTAGGTTCCTCTGGCATAACGATTGGAGATCAAGTTATTACTGTAGCCGGACACAAGTACGAAAGTACACCTGGGTTGCGAGAGTTACTGTTAAAAAGAGACATTGATCTGAGCTTGGTTAATGACTATGACAAGCAAAATTATAAGGCAATGTTACTTGTAACGAATGCACATCGTCGTGATTTCGATTCAAAAAAACCAATTAAAAGTAATAAAGGACAAAAATATTTGCAAGTTATTAAACCACTTTTCGAACAAGAAAGTAAAAGTCCAAGTTGTAGACAGAAAGTAGGAAAAGGATTACCTTTAACAAAAATATGGAAAAAAAATACAGATTTTGTATATTGGGATGATCCCAATGAATTGGTTGATAGATTAAAATTATTAATTGCTTCTCGAGATGCTGGTAACACAGGAATAGACAATGAAATAATATCTATCATTGAAGAACTACGTGAAAGCAAAATCATCAAATAAATAAATCTACTAATATTATATGTGTATCATTTTACTATATACCGTTCAACATAATACACCTTTAATATGAATGTAGACAAATTTGGTCATTATATTCATAAGCGAATGCGTATATCGGAAATACTGGATTTTAATGATAACGCATTAATAAAATCTGATCGTGGAGATTATGACTTGAAGACATCGAGGTTAAAAGGTGTCAAACCTCCTCAAGACGCAGATGATGCAGTAAATAAAACATATGTAGATGAATTGAAAGGTGTACTAATGAATGACTTACAAAAATTGCAAAGTTCTATTCCAAATAGTGTTCAAAACCACATAGAGAAAGCTTTAAAAACAATAATGTCTGAGATAGTGACTCATTTGGAAAACAAATTTTACACAAGAAACGCAGTTGATAGACTAATTCAAGACGCAATTCAATCTATATTAAAAGATCGAAAAACATAGACCTTAAAGTTTATCAAAATGGCGAAACAACAAATCGTCAATGAAATACATAAAGCAGCACGAAAAAATTTTCCTCGACGATCTGTAATTTTAAAAGGTATTGATGATTTGTGGCAAGCAGATTTAGTTGATATGCAAAACCTAAAAACCTTTAATAAAGGATATAACTATATTTTAATAGTTATTGACTGCTTCTCAAAGTACGTTTGGGTGGAACCACTAAAAACTAAATCCAAACATGATGTCTCTCATGCATTTGAAAAATTACTTTCTACTAATCATAGGATACCAACTCATCTGCAAACTGATAGGGGTACTGAGTTCTATAATTCTACATTTCAAAAGCTTTTACAGAACTATAATATTAATCACTACTCAACATTTTCAACCAAAAAGGCTTCAATTGTTGAACGAGTTATTAAAACGCTTAAAAATAAATTGTACAAATACTTTAGCTTGAACGGACACTATAAGTGGATAGATGGTGGCTTGAACGATGTTATGAAGACATATAACAACACAAAACATCGTATTATTAAATTTGCACCTGTTAATGTCAATAAGTTTAATGAAACGGACATTAAAAATAATATTGCAAATTCCATGATAAAGGTAACCCAAAAATGTCGTCCTAAGTTTATAATTGGTGACAAAGTTCGAATTAGTAAGTACAAACATATATTTGAGAAAGGATACACTCCTAACTGGTCAACAGAATTATTTACTATAAAAAAGATAAATAACACTGTACCAATAACATATCGCATCGAAGATAATCAAAAACAAGTCATATTAGGAACTTTTTACGAACAAGAGCTTCAAAAGTCGTCCTGCCCTGGTGTCTATTTGATAGAAAAGGTATTAAAAAAGAAAGGAAACAAACTGTTTGTAAAATGGTTGGGTTTAAATAACAAAGAGAACAGTTGGATTGATAAGACTGCAATAGTGGAATAAGTTAATTATATAAGTGATATATAATTTTAAAGTTTATTCATTATTCTTTAGACGATGCAAGGTGGTGGACTAATAAACAGTATCATTAATCATTTACCATTCGAACTTCACATACCCGGTTATAACTATTGTGGACCAGGAACAAAGCTTTCAAAACGATTACTACGTGGTGATAAAGGTGTAAACAAGTTAGACGAAGCTTGTATGCATCACGATATCGCATACGCAAACTACATAGACTTGCCTAACCGTCAAAAAGCCGACTTACGTCTTATAGATATGACTAAACAAAGACTTAAAGCAAAAGATGCTCGAACAGGGGAAAAGATTAGTTCGTGGATAGTAAACAAAATTATGAAAGCTAAATTGAAGTCTGGTGCTGGTGTTAAGACCTTTAATAACTTTGTTAGGAAAATAAAAAGAAAAATCAAAAAACTCTCGCCTAAAGATAATAAGTCACTAATAAATATAGCTTATATGGTTGCTAGAAAATTAGTTCCATGCATTCCAAAAGTTCGCGTACCTCGAATGATACCTATACCAAAAACTGGAGGCATTCTACCTTTAATCCCAATTTTTGCTGGTTTGTCTGCTTTAGGAGCATTAGCTGGTGGTGCAGCTGGTATTGCTAAAACAGTGAATGATTATAAAGACGGTCAGAAAAAATTACAAGAAACTGAACGTCATAATAAAACTATGGAGGCTATAGCAATAGGTAAAGGTTTATACATTAAACCACATAAGCAAGGTCAGGGATTGTTTATAAAACCATCAAAAAACTAATTGATCAGCTACCTAATCGCGCTTTAACTAATATCGATATTCAGAAGTATGCCTATTGTATTCCTTACTTTCGGGGAGTTTACATGAAGGATCAGTTACCAAAAACACCTAAACGAATTGAATGTGGTATAGTTAACCTAGATAATTCAAAAAATGATGGAACGCATTGGGTAGCTTATGTTAAAATAAATAATTATTGTGAATATTTTGATAGCTTTGGCGATTTAAAACCGCCAAGAGAATTAATCCTATATTTTAAGAACTGTGATGTTTATTATAACTTTAGTAGATATCAACAATTTAACACAATAATTTGTGGACATTTGTGTTTAAGATATTTGCAATGTTTTTGGAATAAATACTATAAATTTTATATCATTCTTTCATTTCCATCATTTGCAAGATGTCACTCACCTTATCGATAACTGGAAACTCATCGGTATTATCTACCTATTATCCAAGCACGCTGCCATTAGTTGGGGAGTATGAATGTGCATTATTACATTTCTCTACATATAATTCTATTCCAAATTTTGATAATACAAATAATAAATTATATTATGGTTCTAAAAATGTTATCGAGATACCTGAAGGAACTTATGAATTACAAGATATTAGCGACTATTTAAAAACTGAGATAAAAGATGCATCCATAAAACTCAATTGTAATAACAACACCTTAAAAACTATGTTATTTTGTACATCAACTATAGATTTTACTAAAGAAGGTACATTTGGAAGTTTATTGGGATTTAAAAAACAGATCTTAGAAGCAAATAAATATCATGTATCAGAGTTTCCAGTTAACATTTTGCCTACGACTGTCATAAGGATTGAATGTGACATAGTTAGCGGTTCCTATATAAACGGCCAATCCAGTCACATCTTACACGAATTTGCACTTAATGTTCCACCTGGATACAGGATTATAGAAATTCCAAAAAACGCAATCTACTTTCCAATAAACCAAACCAATATAAGCTGCATACAGATAAGGCTGTTAGATATAAATAATAACTTAATAAATTTGCGAGGTGAAGAAGTGCAGTTGTATCTACATATCAGAAGAAAACATGATAGATTATAATAAATATGTGGTTCATTCAACTAAACATAACAGTCCTACTCAAACTATCAAACCAATAAGAGCTCGATCCAAAAAGGTCATAAAATTGAACAACAATAATAAAGCTTTTCTTAAAGCGATTGGTTTGTTAAAATGAATATACTAGATGTTTTATCCGCTCCTGCATACAACAACTCTGTGGAAGGAATTGAATTTCACTCTTACAAGCCTTACGTAACAAGTTTCAATAGAAGCGATGAAATCAGGATACCTATTAATCAACAAGACTTGTATATATTACCATCAGCAAGCACTTTGTTTTTGGAAGGAACTATTATTGTAAACAAGGCTGAAAATTCTAAAGAGAGAGTCAGTAGCGTTCATTTCACAAACAATAGTTTACTTTACTTGTTTCAAGATATAAGGTATGAGATAAATGGAGTGGAAATAGATAAAATAAAAAACGCTGGTATAACTACCACAATGAAATCATTAATATCAATGAACGAAAACGAGGCTAAAGTATCTAATGCTTGGGGTTGGAATATCGATGGTATAAATAGTACAAATGGGGGTAGCTTTTCTGCTTCCATACCCCTCTGTAACATTCTTGGTTTTGCAGAAGATTTCAAGAAAGTAGTGATAAACAGCAAACATGAATTAATATTGTTACGAAGTAATACTAATCTGAACGCCCTAAAACTTAGCGCTGGTGAGACGGTAGAAGATATTATTATAAATAAAATAATATGGCGAGTACCACATGTCAAAGTATCCGATAGAGAAAAAATAAATATGTTAAAACTGTTAGAAAAAGACCGATCACTCCAGATGATATTCAGGAATTGGGATTTATATGAATATCCGGCTTTACCAAAAACTACTAAACATACTTGGTCCATAAAAACATCATCGCAAATAGAGAAACCAAGATTTGTTATTATTGGTCTGCAAACAAATAGAAAAAATAATCCTAAATTGGATATGTCTCAGTTTGATCACTGTGACGTTCGTGATGTTAGAGTATACCTAAATTCAACCTACTTCCCTTATGAAAATTTAAATTCAAGTTTCTCGAATAACAGAATTGCGTTAATATATGAACAATACACCAGATTTCAACACTCATATTACGGAGGTCGTCGTGGTGAACCGTTATTAAGTGAGAAACAATTTAAAAATATTGCTCCGTTATTTGTCGTAGATTGTTCTAGACAACCAGATAATCTTAAGTCGGGTCCTGTTGTGGATGTCAGAGTGGAAATTGAAAGTGACATTGATATACCAGATCAAACTTCGGCATATTGTCTTATATTGAACGACTGTATAATTGAGTATAAACCATTAAGCAGCACTGTGAGAAAATTATCATGAACCCGAATACGATTATAGTGGATGTCCAGGGCTTTAAAGACACTTGTAATAACTTTATAGTCAAGGAATTAGCTCTGGCCACTCGTGTTTATACCCAAACGTTCTTAATAAAGCCTCCATACTTATTTAAATACTTAACTACGGATGAAAAAAAACAAGTTACGTGGTTGGAGAGAAACAGAGGGATTTACTGGAATGAAGGTTATATCGACTATAGAGAATTTCGACGTATAATTGTTCCTTATCTAGAAAATAAAGAAATTATTGTGAAGGGCTTAGAAAAAGTTAAGTGGATTCAAGATCTTTGTATGAATTGTATTTGTATAGATCTTGGTGAAGACAAGTGTCCAAATTTATCACTGTTGCATAACAAATATTCAAATATTGAAACCAGTTTTAATTGTATTAATCATATTAAACAATGTGCACTTAAAAATGTTTTATGTATAAAGAACTATTTAATAGAGCAAGAAAGGTAATATGTCTTCCTATACGCAGTTTTAATAAATAAAACAATTTTTTAAAGTAAATGGTTTTTTATTTTTTAACACACATTTTTAATATTTATAATTTTTTAACATATATTTTCATAGTAAATAAATTTTTTATAAAATCTAAATATGTCATCACTAGTTTACACATTTTTTACACAGTTTACACAGTTTACATTAATAAATTATTACCTGATTAAAAAATATGATATGAGTAGCCACACAATTATTACCTATGGTTTTTATTTTTTAACACACAACTTAATATTGAAATTTTTTTAACACATATTTTCACAGTAAATAAAATTTTAATAAAATCTAAATATGTCATCACTTTATCTACTAGTTACATTAATGAATTATTACCTAATTAAAAAATGTGATATGAGTAGCCACACAATTTTTTGGAAATATTGTGAATTAATTTTTCAGCTTGATCCGATATCTCATCTACCGTATCTTGTACAATATACTGTGCAGTGATTATGTCCTTACCTTCATCTTCGTCGTCCATTGACTCACTGAGTTCCTTGATCGTAATTTTTATTAAACGTCGTCCTTTTCTTCTTTCACTGTTAATAATATAGGAATTCAATGCACTGCGTTTGTTTGTAATTGGTCTTCTTCGATTAGTTTTCTTTTTGTTTATTTTTACTTCTTCATTGGGTGTTATTATCCAAGGTCTATTCATTGCGTTGTCCAAGTCGAACTGATCTTGCAGGTCTGGAAGATATTCAGGAGAGCTCTCTTCTATTCCGTTTGAAAATTTGTTTAAGTTGGTATTCTGAAAATTATTTAAAACATTAGTAATAAATCATACTAAGTATTTTGTAAATAGATTGAAATTTTCAATAGATTGAAAGTTATAAAATACCTACCATGTTAGATATGCTCGTATTGACTGTTTAATAAAGAATGAACTAGGTAATAATATTTTTTCTAACGCAGTTGATATATCAAATTATGCTGACATAAAGCATTTATTGGTATGATGATCAAGTTAGAACTTGAAATTCAACCATTCAATAATTCGTATGTGCAAAATGTTATTGTTATGCACCTACTTAATAGTTGTGAAATTCTTATGAATTTCAAACGTGTTGTAACGTGAATGATGACGTATTTCGTTATCAATATCAGATAAGGAATATAATAAAAACACAATAATTATGTAATTGCTTATTTTAATTTATTCGACATACTAATATAGAATCGGGTGACCAGTTAAATACCTATAGGCACCTTATCAGTTAGTATCATACGAAATAAACTACAATAGGTATTCCTAATATTTCATATTTTGTATTGTCTAAACTCTCCAGCTATTCTAAAGAATACCTACATTATTCCTTACTGATGATATTATATTCTACAACTTCTTTGGGAGCTACTCTAATTGAGTCACCAGAGCCTATTCAAATTTGATAAAATATTCTACATTATGTATAACTACGTGCTACTTTAATTTTACACTTTTTGGAATGACCAAAATATATAGGTATCTACTTACAAATTGATTATGTGGTTCACCGCGCTGTCCATGAGGGTTCCTTGTCAATTTCATCCGTGATGATAAAATATCTGAAAATAAAATTAAATGTTTAAGTCTAATTATTGAAAATCGGCAAATGTAGTCCGAATATGTCAAACCTACACAACTTCTTCGGAAGCCACTCTAATTGAGACACCAGAGCCTATTCAAATTTGATAAAATATTCTACTTTATGTGCAATTAAGTGCTAGCAAGAGATTAAATATTTCAGCGTTCATTATTTTATTTACAACTTTTGAATTTTGTACAGAACTTAAATGTTATACGAAAATTAAGGATAATCGTATAAAATTTAATTTAAAGGACTTCCATAGAAAACTACGTCGCCTAATAAATTAGATATTTAGTAGGTAAACTAACAAAGAATTATAAATCAAATAATTAACATTATAAGTAATTACTTACATGACATTGCTTTTATTTTGGATCTTCCTTTTAATCCTCTGAAGGACGTAGTGCACTGCGTGTTTGGTAGCTCGATGCAAATGGTAGATATTGTGGGAACAGAATATGAGACATTCCTCGCGTATAGGAACGATGTGTCGATGTGGCGATAACACACATAGGTAAACAAGTAGAACATACATGAACAAACTGCTGACTTAACATTGGTCGTAGCTTTGTATAAAGGTACGTTGTTAGCCGACTTGGATAAAAAGAGGTGTATTACCATATAGTTTAAGCACATACCAAAACTATTTGCTAATATTTAAAAGTTATATTTTAAATGATTATTTGTAATGTTTGTTAACATATTTGTGGGATAAGTCTGTAGTAATATTTTTGTAAAATTATTTTTATCGAAACGATTCCAAAGGATTTTTAATAGAATACCGTTAACCATACTTTGTATCAAATTTGAGAACCATAAACCAACATACCTACAGATAAATAAAGTAACCACCTTTTTAGAAGTCGGTTAATACGATGTCGTTTTAATATTGTATCGCTGAGTAAGTAAACTAACAGATACCTTGCTTCCACACACTAACACACACACACACACACCCATGAAAACCGTGCATAGCAATTTGAAACTTCTATAATTGTGACGCAAACTAGGTAACTTCCAGGGTACGTCTACCTTTTAAAAATAATTAAATACCTACCGTGTACTAACGGTCAGCTTATATTGGTGATTTAGGTATAGACGACGGTCCTTACCTAAATCACCAATAAATTGCATAATTTTACTTCTGCACAATGGTATGAGTATATTTCATTAATACTTTTCATGTACCTATACATAATTATATAGTTACCATATCATATACTTATCGACGACGATCAACGAACATACCTACATAAATTATAATTACATTTTATATGTATCATACAGAAATCATAACATTCGTCGGAATTAATCGGAATTAGCTTTGGCGGTGTTGGTAAAGACATGGTTTTGTATTTCAATTGTAATAACAAAAGTGCAATTAGACGAAATGAGTTTTCAATCATTTTGATTTAAATAGTCGTAAGTAACATAAATTAATTAATACACCTATATAAATAATAAGTTAAGTTTTAATTTTGTTGGGAGGTGATAATTGCTGAATTGATACTTTTTATGTATAAAACCCATCAATTTTTCAAATAAATTACATTCGCTCCAGTATCTTCCAGTGATCTTCTCCAACAAGAAAATGTGAGTAAGTGCTATTAAATTAATTATTATTTGGTTAATTATTATCCAGCTGAGTTGCTTGGTTAATTCCTGCCGGCTGATAATTATTAATTATTATTTAGTTAATTATTATCCAGCTGAGTTGCTTGGTTAATTCCTGCCGGCTGATAATTATTAACGCATATTATTATAAAATGTGATTACTGATTATGTTATCCCACTGAGTAGTGAGTTGCTTGGTTAATTCCCGCCGGCTGCATTATCTATAATCAGCCGTGATGCTAGCAATATATCTATTCGGAAAATCTTGGGAATATATTTGTTTATAATTTGATTGTATTTTAACAGGTATGATTCGGAGTTTGAAACTTCTTCTGTAGTAGAGTCTGAGTGTGTAGCACCAAAGAAACGCAAACAGGTGATAGAGAAAAAGCAAAAACAACCCAAGCCCAGCTGCACCCAAAGTGTACAACGAAAAAACACTTCACCCGAGTTTAACACCACAAAGAGGTAGGTTTCATTATGTTCAACTAAGTTTAACATCGTCACATTTTAATTAAGTTTAACATCGTCACATTTTAATTAAAATTGAATAAGGTGTAGTTTACACCTTTACCTTAATTTTACACAAATGAGTGACACACTTAATTTATATACATAGATAGATCTTTTGACAATACTTGTACGTTTCAATACCTACACGTTTAAATACTATAACTTTTTGTGTTTTGATCCCAAGTTCTTAGTCACTTTGAATAAGTACTTTTATAATTAACACTTTTTTCTATTTACAGAACGAAGAAAACAAATATTTTGAATATTTTGCGGGCTGAAGAAGGCAGTTGCAGAGAACCACGGCGCGACTTAGCTTCCAGTTTCTCAAGTCGTGTTTCATCTGGGACGTCTCGTCGCTCCAAGAAAACGGAAGGAGGGTATGTGGTTGATTTTAAACTCTATAAAACCAACGATTACATATCACACGCCCCTGATGTGCGCTACAGGACAGCGTTGGTGACTGTAAAATTACAGTGCGATGAGTCCTCACTATCTTGGGAGTCACTTCAAGACTTTCTAGGACATGCATATAAAGAATTTCAAGACACTGAACCAGTGCATTATGCGGATAAGATTTTTATAAAGTAGATTTAATTTTTATAGATATACCTTATGTATATTATTATAATATACACACATCAAAAATAGTTTGAGATCACTTACAAAGCTGATATATTTTCAAATTTAACCCAATCAACAGAAAATGTTTACCTACGTTTAATCTTTATTGTTTCACGTTCTAATTCTAATTTTTAATATTTTTAGAATCTTATCAGAAAAAATCTTCTATATCACAAATATAAGTATCAAATTTTCAAAGTGATCGCAAACTTTTTTAAGTGTGTAGATCTATAATACATAAATTTCTTTAATTTTTTATGTTTTAAACTTAGTGTTGTAGGAGCAAATATTTTATTTAATAATAATGCCTTTTTGTACTGCGTGTAACACATCAGTACCCAGTAAATCATGGGTAGGACATTTGCGAAGTAGTTCACATAGGAAAAGTAGTCAAACAATAAAACATAGTGATGGTGTAGAAATCATAAACTCAGCGTTTCGCAGTCGTATATTAACCTATAAAATATTAGCTCGTGATGAACATCAAGGAGCGTCAATTGAATCCTTTTTTTCAAGCATTTTTGACCGATTAAAATCTCTTTTAAATGAATTCCTTACTAAGCATACTTGTGTTAAGGTAAACTTTGAGTTTTTTGGTACATTTTTAAAATTCAAAGATAATTCACAAGAAGTGAAATCTTTTGGAACCAAAAATAAAATATTATATTCTAACTTCGATTTCGAAAAATTGTATATTGAAACAGTTAATTATTTAAAAACATCTATTGAAGAGTTTGAAGGTCGTGATAGTGGATGGACATTTATAAACAATTTGTATGTTGAGATGAATCTCAATAAATACCAACCACTTGGTGGTTCTAGTTATATCAGTTTACCCAAATTAATTCAGGCTAAAAAAGCATGTTTGAATATTTTGAATAATGATCACTATTGTTTTTTATGGTGTGTAACAGCGGCTTTATATCCAGTTAAGAAACACCCTGAAAGAACGTCTTCTTATCCTAATTTTCGAGAAATATTTAACTTAAGAGGAATGTCTTTTCCTGTAACCTTTAATGATATTAGAACATTTGAAAAAAACAATCCACATATAAAGTTTATAATTTATGGTTTACAAAATCACAAAAACTTTGTAGGTCCTTTGTATAAATCTGAATTCAACCTTAAATACAGCGGAAAAATGATACACCTTCTGTTTTTAGAAAATAATAATTCTTCTCATTATTGCTTGATCAAAGACTGTTCCAGACTTTTTAGAAGTCAAGTCACATCTCATCACAGCAGATTACATCTTTGCGATTTATGTTTGATATTTTTCAATACCGCTGACGAACTTAACAACCATTTATGTGGAGGTGTAGTAACTGTCCTTCCAAACAGAGGTTCAGTAATTAAGTTTAAAAACTATGAACGGAAACAAACTATGCCTTTTTGTATTTATGCAGATTTTGAATCGATGCTACAAACAAGTACTGAGCCTAATTGTTCTAGTAAAAATATGAATATGTTTCACCAACACGTACCGGTTGCTTTTGGTTATTATATTGTATGCTCTGATGAACCTAGCTATAATCGTTACGTGTCATATCGAGGTCCAGACTGTGATAAGCGGTTTGTTGACTATATAATTAAAGACGTGCAAAAAATTTATGATATAATTAAGTCACCAGCTGTAATGATATTTTCCACGGAGGACAGGTATGATTTTGAAAATGCAACACGTTGTCATATATGTCAAAACTTTCTTTTTTGGGACAAAGTCCGTGATCATTGTCATCTTACCGGTCGCTATCGTGGAGCTGCGCATTCGTTTTGTAATTTGCAATATAAATGCCCTGCATTTGTCCCCATTTTTTTTCATAACTTAGCTGGTTATGATTGTCATTTATTTATTAAAGCATTGGGTGACGTCCCTGGTGAAATAAAGATAATACCTAAAAATAAAGAAAACTATATCTCATTTACGAAATTTGTATCAGTTTCATATAATAAGTTTTTTCAAATGCGTTTTCTTGATTCGTTTAAATTTTTGGGGACAAGCTTAAACAAATTATGTAAAACTTTAAAACCAGAAATGTTTAAAAATTTACAAAATCACTTCCCTGTCCGAGATGAATTCCAATTACTTACTCGCAAAGGCATTTATCCATATGAATACATGGATTCGTGGAAACGGTATGATGAAAAATGTTTGCCTCCAAAGAAATACTTTTATAGTTCCCTCAATGATGAAAATGTTTCTGAAGATGATTACCGACATGCACATTTAGTTTGGTCAACATTTAGAATTACTAGTTTAGGTGGTTATACGGATCTATACCTACAAACTGATGTGCTTTTATTAGCAGATATTTTTGAAAATTTTAGACAGACTTGTAAACGACATTATCACTTAGATCCAGCTTTTTATTTAACTGCACCCAGTTTATCTTTTGACGCTATGTTATTAAAAACATGTGTTCAATTGGAACTAATTAATGACTTGTCTATGATACGCATGTTACAAAGTGGTATAAGAGGAGGAGTGTGCCTCTGCTCTCACAGGCATGCGAAAGCAAATAACATATACTTACCGGATTACAAATCTTCGGAACCTGATTCCTATGTCTCTTATATAGATTGTAATAATTTGTATGGGTATAGTATGTGTCAATACTTACCATTATCCAACTTCAAATTTCTCACTCAACAAGAAATTAACAATTTAGATATAACGAAAATTGCAATTGATGCAGATTGTGGTTTTATTTTGGAAGTGGATATAGTATACCCTAAGCGTTTGCATAACTTACACAACGATTTACCATTTTGTTCTGAAAAATTTATACCCCCCGGGGGAAAGAGTTCTAAGCTAATCCCTAATTTATATGATAAATTTAAATATGTTATTCATTACGTGCATTTACAAACTTGTATGAAACATGGGTTAATATTGAAGAAGATTCATAGAATAATCAGTTTTCGACAAAGCCCATATTTAAAACAATATATTGATTTAAATACCAAACTGAGACAAAAAAGTTCTTCAACTTTCGAACAAGATTTTTTTAAGCTCTTGAATAATAGTGTATTTGGAAAAACTTTAGAAAATACTGAAAACAGGGTTAATGTCCATTTAGTTTCTCAGTGGCGAGATATCAAAAACATAACTAAAAGAAGAAAATGCGCACAAAACCTTATTGCTCGTCCAAATTTCCATAGTGCAACGGTTTTCACTAAAAATCTAGTAGCGGTGCAGTTAAATCCTGAACAAATAACTTTGAACAAACCAATATATATTGGCTTTGCTGTTCTAGAATTATCAAAAAGTCATATGTATGATTTTCACTATTCAGTAATGCAACCTTTTTACAAGGATAGGATACGGATGTGTTACACGGATACAGATAGTTTTGTGTATCAAATACAAACCCATGATTTCTATGAAGACATAAAAAATAACTTTTTATCTTACTTTGACACCAGCAATTTTTGTAAAAATAATGTGTATACTTTACCCATACAGAACAAAAAAATACCAGGCTTGTTTAAAGATGAAATGGCTGGTAAAATAATAAGCGAATTTGTTGGATTGAGATCGAAGTTATATTGTATCAACACCATTCACAGCACAATTAAAAAAGCCAAGGGTATTAAAAAGAATGTTGTACGTGACCTTAACGTTACTGATTATGAAAAAACACTTTATGATGGTGACATTGTTCATAAAACAAATGTTTTATTTAAGTCAATAAAACATGAGCTATTTACATGTGCTGTAACAAAAATTGCGTTGTCTGGTGATGATGATAAAAGAGTAATTGCAAAAGATAAGATTTCAACTCGAGCATGGGGTCATACCAATATTTTTAATTTTTAAATTAGTAAATAAAAATGTTTATTTACTGTTTCTTTTAAGTACATGACTACAATGTTTGGAGAGATCTCCTATTGCACAAATATATGCTTGCATCAGGAAAATCCGCTCTTCTTACAGACCTTTTATAAGCTACGTACCTTTTATAAGTTAGCATAAAATAAGCAAATAATATTCACATGTTATGTGCACTAAACACGAAGTTTTGTGATGTATATATCATTTGAGATCCTACATGTAGTGTGAAAGTGACGTAACTAGCCCTGTGACATGATGTCTTGTGATCAGACCCGTTATACCGGACTAAGGTCTACTAATAACGGGACTGCTAGCTTATTGGATTTAACTAGAATTAAGTGTGCTGTCCTGTCTTATATAAGTACCTAGACTTAACAAATTATAATTATTTTAATAAACTAAACTAAGTAAAACTGTAAAAAAAAAATAAAAAAATAAATATATTATTATATGGTTTTCAGTTTTTTAATTTAATATCCTACAGCATTTATAAAACTATCATCATGACGAACAAGTTTACGTTTTTCGCTATATTCTAGAATGTACAAATTATAAGACATAAAATGGTAAGTACGTTTTAGCTTATCGTAATTGTGATTCTACAAAATAGTTCCCTAATGAACATGCAAGGAGCTTCAGCGAACGTACGAACAGTGGGACAGCGTGCTCAAATGATATTAATGTGGAATATTCGTTTAGTTACGTTATTTCCCAATCCAAAGTGATATTGGGCATTCTGTCCCACCTTTATCTATCTTAAAAATGTGATCTTAACGTGTTCATG